>OX388305.1:13485676-13753105 GCA_947579605.1 Athripsodes cinereus
GACGGCGAGCAGGGGGAGTCTCTGTCCCCTCAAAACCGCCGCGGACACAGAACCAACCGCAAGACGGTGCGACCAAACACGGGCGCCATAGGTGACCTGGGCCACATACGTCGCCCGATAAATGGTACGCACAGTCCGCGCCCTGAGGCCCCACGTACCACGACTGAGTCTGCGTAGAGTGTGAAATAACACTCCCGCTTTTTCGGCAGTCGCTCTCACGTGCGGAAGAAAGGTGAAGCCCCTGTCAAGGACAACCCCCAGGTATCGGACTTCACAACAACCCTCACGGGATGTCCATCCATCCGAAGCACCGGGTTCCTGCCCCTTCCCAGCACACCCTTCAACCACAGCGCGGAGGTCTTGCTCGGTGAGAAAACAAGCCTATTCACCCTGCCCCACGTCAAGATGTATGAATTTTGGTACAATAAAACATTAGAACATCCCGCGGAGCTCCCGGTAAAGAATAGGTCTCCCACTCTTCTCTGTAATTTTTTGAGTGTCCTGTAAAAGGCAGGTGTTCGAAAAAATTGTAGGTATAAGGTTGTATTTGGGTTTATAACAAAACCCAGATATATCTTAAAAAAAAAATTAAGACATTTTACATCTTTAATTCAGCGATGAGATTTGTCACCCATCCTGAATGTTTGATTGTATATTGGCACGGAGAGGACAGCTTGCATGTTTATTATATGGAGCTGGTGTGCTGGCTACCCCACTTGTGGGATTTGCCGTGATGGTATAGTAGTAGCAGTAGATAGTAAAACATTAGAAAAGGCTTTGATAAAAATAATTGAACTTAATGCTTGGACACTTATAAATGGGACTTTGCATTATGTGCTCCTTGTAATTGTATAATATTAATTGTGCTAGATATGTATGTATTGTCTGTAGTATTGTGTTGATTGAATAAATAAACACATAAATATTTTTAAAGATTTTGTATGTAAATTACAATTAAATTATTATGTGTTTAATTTGTTTTGGACTTTTTGAAATGTTGGTGTCAATAATATGCACATGGTGTGCACAACGCATGCCAGAGTAAAGTTATTTTCGACTTTATCCGTCGTGTTTATCTATACCTACATAGTAGCTATGTTCATATTAGTTATAAAATTTTCTAAGACACTACATTTAGTTGATATTAACGAGATACAGTGGGATAAATTCTAAAGCGTAGTTGTGATAGATTTTACACAATTTAGGTATATCTACAACTAGGTATATTCATTTCAGATTTTATGTTCTGACTGTGTCATGTTTTGTTTTTTAAAAGCTAATAAAATTACCCATTTGGATAAAATGTGTAAATTGTCGATGGATCTGGAGGTATCAAATGTTAAAAACTTTATTTGTGGAAACGTATCATAATTATAGCGTTGTAAATGTCAAAGCGTTTTACGACTCTATAAATTAATTCACCGCTCCAAAATGTGTTTTCTGATCTTGAAATGTAATAATTTGTTTGTACACATTCAACAGAATCTCGTATAGAATGTGAATATTTATATCAATTTTTATTTTATACCCGATACTATATTTCATTATTGATTGTCACGATTTCAACTCTTCGCTGTGCATTTCTTTTATTTATTTATTTTATTTTTAATAGGTATATCTGATATACCTACATATTAGGTAGGTAGGTACCTATAAGTCATCGAACCTTAACCATCGGAACTTTGAGATTTTTATTCAATATACTCGTTTTCTGTTATTAAAACTATCTATATCTGTACATAGTAATTATTGTATTGTTATCTGCATCTCGTGCATATGCAAGAATATTATTTTTACTTTTAGTTTCAAACTACATCGCTGATGTTTCATTTTTATTCATCTGTCTCATTTTTCTCAATTCTGATAATCGTGGTTTGCCAGTCGTATTGTCATTCGATTTTTATAAAAAAAAAAACTAATATGTTCACCATAAGCAATGTGTTTCGTAAAGGTGGATTAGTAGTTTGCCAGCGCCGGAATAATAATATTATGAATCCTGGATATTTGAATTGAAAGTCATTCCAACGTGTCCGTCCACACCACATGTCAGGTTCTTACTTGTCATATTCGGAGTAGAATAGTCTGTGGTAAATTGAAAGATTACTGTGCAAATTTTCAGTGTTTTTTCTGAATTTAGATCATGTTTTCAATTCAACGTAACTTAACATCTTAAAGTACAATTTTTTATTGATACAGAGTACATTAGATTGTATGCGTATTTTATGCTTGCTCATGTTATGATACGCGAGGCTGGTACCTTATACGATAAAGGTGTCAGCATAGGTTTTTGTCACGGCTTATTAAAAAGTAATGTGTAGAAGATTATCTCCACGAGTCAATCATCGTCACTCTCCGTAATCAGAACAGGCTCCCTTAATGAGTTTACGATCCGTCACAGCGAGATCACTGTCATCACGTCACATGAAAGAGGATTAAGACTTTCAAATGGAATAATTACTTTCAAGGATGATATGTTGTTGTTGGTTCACCTTGTGATCATACCCGATTAGAAATTTTCTCAGTTGATTGCGCCTTAAAGATTCTACAAACCTGGCTAGATTATACCTATTATTTGTATTTAATAATTTTATTTATATTCATATTATCATACTATCAGTGGCGTAGCTAGGGGGGGGGCAGGGGGGGCATATGTCCCCGGGCGATACATTAGGGGGCGCCAAAATGAGTATTAAAGATATTTTTTTTAAATTTTATTTTGATGTAAACTAATGTATCCCAAATACGTTTGCAAGATTAAATTTTGGAGCTCCACAAATATCTTCATTTCAAACCAGTTGGCATACACGATTTTGGCGCCCCCATTGAGCATTAAGGGGCGCCATTCTACTCATAAACAAAATGACACATCCACAATGCAGGATTACTGATGGCGTTTTTTTTTAAACAAAGATCAGTTCGGGTTCAAATATTATTCTTCACAATGCTTCAAAATGAACCATATAAGCGGTAAAATTTCAAAAATTTCTTGGGGACTCCGAGAAGAGGCGCAGATTTTGTCCCCGGGCGCAGATGACCCTAGCTACGCCACTGCATACTATAGTTTAATAAGCATGGTAGAAAATTTATCGCAATACTTCCTGTTTATTGAGAAGGAGACAAAAATGTAACATTTCCATTTGTGTCTGTATTTATACTTTCATGTACATACAATGCATAGTTATTATTAGGTATATACGTTCGACTCACAGGTCAAGTGTTATCATTGAAAATTGTGACGTTAATAACTCGAGGCTATTGGTAGATCGGCTATTTCCAGCGCCTGGTAGAAAACACCCATGCGAAAAGTGAACAACAATAATTTCAATTATTTGTATCTCATATATTGTTTCTGTACCTACATAACATTTTCATACTTGTATCACTGTTGGTATGTAAAAGTGTCTTCAAGATGGAAATCGAAACAATCTTAAATTTTATGTCTTCTGTTTACTGTAATTATTTGAACGTTTGTTCAGAACTCGGACATTTTTCTAACACAGTGAGTTTGTAGATTCTTATCAATCCTTTCTCCATTTTTTCGTTTTATCTAAACTTTATTGGATTACTCATCTCCATATGATTTATTTTACTAAATATAGTATTTATTACCAACGCATCGGTTACACAATAAAAGTTGTGATTGAGTTGTGTGGATGAAAGTAGAAAGATTTTGATTTCTGTTAGTCTTGGTTTGTGAACAACTTGAATTAAAAATCTGCAAATTCATGATATAATTATAATAATTTATTCAATGTTCTTGTATCTAAATACAGTTGACTTAATGTAACATTGTAATATATAGAAGACACAAAAAGATTTCTGTATCTTGAAATTTTCCTAGAGTGAACCATATTTTATGATAGGTTTCTAGGTAACCTTTGTATATATCGACTGGTCAATTTCATAATTCAACAAGTAGAAATGTCTTATATTCGAGAAATCATAATTTTTGTATTTTTTGTTTATTTATATTATGCTTTAAATACACAAGAGAAAGTAAAACATCTAGGTATATAATAATCGCACTGTAAAATATGTCTTTACATATGTTTGTACGTTGTGTTTTATCGGTTAAATGGTTTAAATATTTATTTGTGGAATTGAAAATAAATACCTACACTTTTTCTGTAACTAAACATTTAATACATAAAGAGAACCATGAATTGAAAGAATGGCGTTGATTGTGTGTATTGCCAATTAAACTAAATTTTCCGACTTGTTGAGTAATAGACAGATATGATAATAATATAACCAGACACAAAAATGCAATGAAAGCAAAGAAAAGCACAGTCAACCAATCAGATCAATAAACCACTTCCATAAATTCACTCTCGGTTCCAGAGACATTCTAATCAGTCGTTTTGTCTTCATTCTGGGATGTCTGATATAAATTGTTTCCATATCCGGCCCGGCCATCATCATAAACCAACAAAAACAATAAGTGTCAGAATTTGCCAACAACATACATTAGCCTACAATATGTTGTTTCTAGAATAAATTGCCTTAGTATTGTTGATGTAAGTTGTGATAAAAAAAAAGTGATGATACCTTCTCTATTTCAATATCACGTATAACTTTTACTTGTAATTTTGTTAAAGTAATGATGTAATTGACTCAGGATATGCATTATATTATAATACCTATACCTATACCTTGCCATTGCCAGTCGAATGAGGCGATGTAATTATTCGATTATAATAAGCACTTTATCGTGTGAATGTTTTAATGTTACATACGTTTGAATCAAGTTTATATGGAAATTAGTGCAAATTGTTGAATACTTTAGTAAATAATAATTGACAAATCAATTTTCTCACATTACACTTTTTCTTTTTCACTTTCGATTCTTTAAATGCCGAAATTTGTGAATTAGTTTTAAAAGCATAATCAGTTAGTTTGAAATTCTTATTACTCATGTTTATGTTGAAGATCATATGGATCTTTGGTAAACTTCTTTATTCTGTTCTCTATAGTGCCCGTTTTGGTCGCACCTTCTTGGGGTTGATTCGGTGTCCGCTGCAATCTTTAGGAGACAGAGACTGCTCGCTGGCATCGGCGCGTATGGGATGGCTGCTATGGTCTCCTGTTACCGTTTTTGTTACCCGCAGATTTAGAAATTTTGGATGGAGTAGCCAGGCGTTAGTTGAAGGCTGACAGCAATGTCGTACGTCTCAGAATTTTCGTTCTGTGAAGTCTTGGACTAGAAGACTTAGTAGGGCAATCGGCAATTCGTTCGGTGGAGAGTAGGTCAAACCTACCTACCATGCAGGCAGAGAGTCTCTGGCTTATTAATTTAAGATTCCCACAATGGTGGTTTAAGCCGGCTTCATATCTCAATTCGTAGCGGTGACGTGAACGCATACAATATTATAAGAATTTATATACAAATGCAATTAAGTCAATACTTCAAGGAGCATGGCTTCATCTGCCCGTGAGGTGGGTCTCTTTTCAATGTTTTTATGTAAACGCACCTATTGTCTATTGGTGTACACGATATGCAACAAACATTTATGTTACTCTTGCTGCAAGACTTGTGATTAATATTTATGTTGATGAATTTTCTTAACTATTGTTGTCACGTTTCAATAATCATCGTCGGATTAAAATTAAAGAGAAAACATATCATGGCTACGTGTGAATTAATAGTTATAGAAATTAATTTTAGATGACCGAGTCATTAAAATTCAATTGAATTAACCCGCCCTATATTAGGTTTAAATGCGCGTTGAATCGTGAATGAGAAGAAATAAAAATAGTGAAAGGATCCATCACTTTACGATTTATAATATTATAATAAGTAATTAATAATATTTCAAACGGTAATGTACAATGAAACTGAAAGTATTTTTTATGTGTTTTATGACTTAAACAAATTTTATTCCACGTGGCATGGTTGTTGTGAATTTAATAAGGTTTCTTTTGATTGAATCCTATATCGTTAAAAAAAGAAACAAAATAAGAGATGTTTCAATACTTAAATCGAGATAACTGTTATTAAAGAATTTATAGCACGAATATAAAATATTACTCTAATAATTAAACATTCACTTACCAATAATAAACTGGACGATACTAAACAAACAATCAAGATATTTCATTATGTACTGAAACAGCTAAAGAGCTTTAAATTTGTATTACTTTTGGAAAATAACGAATTTCTTATATACGATTACATTCATGGTTTTTGTGGTTGGTACATAAGACATTGAAAAGGTCTCATGAGAAAATTTGTTTGAATTTATAAACATTGGATGCATGATTTGTAGATTATGAATGTGTGTGAGGTAATTACTTAGAAATTTTCTTTTTCTCCGTGTCAAGTTAAGTTATGTAGGTTTTTATCAAATGAATTTTTGTTGTTATTTTTATTTATATTCACGTGAGGTGAAGCAATCAATCATATTTCGTGGTAGCTTATAATCATTCTACTTCTTTTATTAAAGGTAACTCCCTTGTTATTTATTTGTCGCTGCTTCATCTCACATTATTGCACATTTCGGTGACCTCTCTAGTGGTCTCTACATATATTACGGATAATCAAATAATGCCAACACTTTCATTGAAGAATAATAACATAAGGTACGTGTTATAAGAAAAAATCTTTTTACAATACTTGCACTTAAAACGTGAAGGTTTTACTCCATTTCACTGCGTACAGTCGGGCAGAGACTTGGCTCATGCCTTTGCATACGGAACGAGGCTCGGCCCGTCACCGGAATATGCAGTTTGGATTTGTCGAAGAGATGTTATGTTTCGACATTGGCGCATGTGTCTCGTCAGGACCATCTTACAAAATGGCCGACACAACATCAAATCCAGTATGCGAGGAGCGTCGCATATAATGAAAGACTGTATGATCTAATTTTCATCCGAAATGCATGTACAACATGCACCTCATGAATGAAAGATCATTTGATTTTACGCAGGAGATAGTATGAGGTGAAGGTTTTACTCCATTTCACTGCGTACATATGTGTATATATGTACAAAATGTTAATTAGCAGATTTGCTAATTTTGATATAAACTGCCAACAATAAATAATTTTCGACACATAAATATTTTAGATCATACTTTAATTTGATTGTAACGATTAGATCTATTTATCTAATAGACTTAGTAATTAGGAAAGATAAAGGTAAAATAATACATCACTTTTCATCCCTTGGACAGTCTTTAAAGTAAAAATGAATATCATTATATAAATCCAATATTTATGGATTAATTTGGTAATAAAATATCGTGCTAATAAAATACTAAATGTTGTGAATTCAAATGGCACACTTTGACATCTGGATCTATTTTAGACAGTTCATAATAATTTACACGCAAAAGAATTGCAAAATTCAATATTTTATATTTTATGAATTTTCCAATAATTGGATAAATAATTGCAATTAGTATTTATTTTTGCTTAATATTTTCCCCGTTTTCCTCCGAACAATGCCGGTTTATAGAAGTTTGAAATAAAATAATAACACCGAAATAATACAAAATTACCCTCATATTTCTCTTTTTATTACTTTTTTAGTTTAAGCTTTTTTGAAATTTTATTTTTGTTGCATACCTTCACATTGATGCAATGATAAATCATTAACAATGCTGAAATTTGTAATTTACTTTTCTGTAAAATTATTGGCAAAATAAAATATTGAATAAGATTGTGATTCTACATTTTTCTCACGATAGCAACCTTTGCAATTCAAGGTTCTTTTTTAGTCTAATCAGCGTTAATGTTCACCAAATATTTTTGTTAATAATAACCACAAATATTTGTACGACTACGAGTTAATTTTTTTAAGTGTTGTTTAGGATTTTAGTGCTTAATAATATTGCGGTATTCATTTTAAGTGTCTACGAAAAGAGGTGACATTGGATGAGACATGCAATCTCTTACGATTTAATTCGCCGTGTGAAAATACAATAACATCATCGTTGTGTTTGATGACAGAGCGAGGAATTAATAATGTATTCGCCTCAGACACGCAGTTCTAAAATTCGTGTTATAAGAAAATTACAAATGATCTAGAGTTTTAATATATATATATTTTTTTTTTATTGATATCAAATATGTTTAGAAAATTACATTCGTTTCGAATGTTTCTTATTGAAAATTTTCCCTGAATATAATATATATCGGTTACTGGTCTTAGACTCATTTGCATTCCTACTATATTACTATATAGGAGGAAAAAACATATAATGATGTCATTGTGAAAAGTCCATTTTCTATTAATTGATAATGACGGAATTGTTAGATCAGTAGCAGCATAATATAAACGATCTGATGTATGTAAGTACTCTGGTTTATTATCATTATTTTCATAATGTTACATAGTACCTGTATACATTTCGACGAGTCAAACAATAATTACCTACAATTTCAACAGATTCCGACATGTTTCGTCATTAGCACTGAGGCATTATGAATTTGTTGTCGTAACCTGCGTTTGACTTCCCACTGTGTCCCGCTAAGCTGTATTTTTTATAGCTCTTAAACGGTTTCCATAATGTGTTTGGATCCAAGAGGTAGCTATTGTGAAGTTTCACTTGTATATAAATTCTTGTAGTTGTTATCTTAAATACATCATTATAATAATATATCGTACATTAGTACTATGATCGACTACTTGTAATCAACAACTTTCAGCGGGAAGCCATGTAATTATTATCTTAAGACGTACAGCTTTTATCTTATCACGGCATATCCCACTACTGGGGCAACCAGTGGACAAACTACATTTAATAAACAAACGAGATGCACGGTTTACAGCTTTTAATTATCATCAATAATACATAACTTTTTAATGAGAGCCTGTTTTTGTTAGGAAATGCAACAGCACATTCGACTTGACCATGTTTCTTGCGTCGATTTATGTATTTATATAAAGTTTAGTTTCCCGTGACTTTTTATATGATAGATTTTAAATGTGTTGTTTGCTTCAAAGCTGCTTTTTCACCGTGGGCTCCTGACAAGTTTTGAAAAAATATTTTGTAATTTATTACAAAAAAATTACACTAGATAAATTGTTATACATAAAGTCTATATTTTTAAAGTTCTTTTTTTATTATCTTATTTATTGTTATTACCATACCGTCACGGAATTTCCCACAAGTAGGGTAGCCAGCTGTTATCTTTGTGTCAAGAAAATAAGACAATTAGGATAGGTAGCAAACCTCATAGCTGAATTCGAGATGTAAAATGTTTTTACTGTTTCGAACATCTCCTTTTTAAAGAACACTCCAAAGCTAATGAATGAGAGTTGTTGACTTATTTTTGATATATTACAAGGATATATAAAAATAAATTTTGATATATTAAAAAAAAATGATGATATTGCAAAGTCATTATACATGGGTGCTTTACAATAATTGTATTACACCGATATCGAAATGTTAGTATGCCTTTGTTATTCTGACGAGTAAGA
This sequence comes from Athripsodes cinereus, assembly GCA_947579605.1. Taxonomy (NCBI): domain Eukaryota; kingdom Metazoa; phylum Arthropoda; class Insecta; order Trichoptera; family Leptoceridae; genus Athripsodes; species Athripsodes cinereus. Next base: position 13,495,103 of record OX388305.1, read on the forward strand.
AAATGACCTGTTATTTTAATTATAAATTTTTTGTACTCAAAAACTAAGTGTTCATATTTTATCCTATTGTCTATATTTAGTTTGGCATGTGCGACAATTCGACCAGTTAAATTTGAATGATAATAGTTAATCAACAATGGATATTGACGTTGTTTACAATTAGTTCTTTGGCTATTGTTTTATTATTTTGCCTTGAATTAGCGCCTATTACTCATCATCATAATGTCAATAGGACATGGGAGTCCAGTGATTTTCAACAAAAATGTAAATGTCATGGTGCAATATCGTGGACCACACATTGATATAATTTTAAAACTTAATAATCAATATCAGGTCTGTACTTGTCGTTTTGTTCATATTTCGCAACTTGTCATTTAATAATAATTATGTTTCGATTATTTAGTGAACGTTAATGAATAATATTTTTTGGGTTTCTGGCTTGTCCTCTCCGATGCTCTTTATTATTAGCGGACCGGCTACGGCTACGGCCGACCGATTGACCAGTTGGGAAATGGGTCGTGCTCTATGAACGTGAGGCTGGTTCAGTATATTAGGTAGGCGCAATATATTGTAAACATTGTCTTCCTGTCATGCGTTACTTGTTTAAATAATAATATTATGTACTGTAGGAAACTCTTTGTTCACTGTTCATACTAACAACACACAACACACAACACACATAATAACATTGCCACTGAGTAGATATGTCGAGTAGGCATAGGCACACACTACTATAATATTGTTTTTACACATTTTGTACTTATGTGCTATTTCTGATTATACAAACGTTTGATTCAAATGTAGTTAGTTATTGTATTTACATACAAATTAATATTAGTGCATTGATATTACATTTGCATAAGAAGTTAAAACGCATTTCTTTAATTAATTTGTCATATAACTTTTCTCTATCAGGACTAGTTTTCTGAATGATCTCTCTAATAGTATTAACACTATCATGGGTAGAAAGTGGGTGAATCAATTTGAATAATTGCAGAGATTCTGAATTCTAACTTAGCGTATTAGCATTAGATAGTTGGACGATAGAAGACTAGTCAGTTGGTGTGTTTGTACGTTGTCCATATACGGTAAGGCACGGTTCCTGGGAAGAAATCGTTTGGTGAAGTTAATCCGTGAAACTGCAACTTCTCTGTATCAATAAACCAGTTACATTCTGTAGAGATGGCTATAAATCAAATCATACACATATTTCTCCATTTCGTTATTGCAGCGGATACTCGAGCTCGGTCATTTGTTAATACTAGATTTGAATTGATGTTCTAGCTGATTTCTTGTTATCGTAGTCATGTATTAAACAAACTGAGATACCGTTGCACATGCTCGAAAGTGCATCAAATAATGAACTGATATTGTAGGTATCTATCTATGTATTTACTTTTGTTATATTCCATTAGCGAAAGGATTTTTTTTAAAACTTACATTGTTCTCGTATATAAATATCATAATCAGTACACGGAGGTTAGTTTTTATAGATCATTACCGTGGATTAACCTCAGACAATATAATCAAAATCACCTTTTTGCTGGGTGGAACGCCCACATAAAACCTCATACAAATTTTCCTAATGTTAAGAATACTGATATTTTATTGTTTTACCGGATTTAGGCATAACGCGCAGATGACAAAACCAAGCAGATATCTCGATTGGAGAACCATGTTTACACAATGTAACATTGTGCAAATTCTAATCTAATCTAAAAATGAAAAAGGCGTCTCCACCCTAACGAATTAGTTCTAGGCTGGCTTAAGTATAAACAAATATATAAAAAAAGATAATTGTTTAGGTAAACTATCGCTTTTCTAACTTATCAGTTGGTTTATCAGTGTTTGACAATAACTTTGTAAGTCGAAACCAGGCTAGGTACCTACTATTACATACAGTAAAACTCAAACAATTGGTTTATTTCCATAAATCAGTTTGCGTTTTTAACTGTTTTCAAGTTATCGCTCTTCATTTTTTATAACATAACATAACATAACATAACATAACATAACATGTATAGACAATTCACACAGACCGAGCTAGTCCCAAACTTAGATATGAATCTTGTATTATGGGTACTAACACGGCGATACACATATATACAATGCACTAAACACATATACATGTAACACCCAGATCCAGGACAATTTGAAAAAGGTCATTCTTCATTTTGCCCTGGCCGGGAATCGAACCCGGGACCTCGTAACTCGAAGGCAAGTGCGTTAGCCTCCGCGCCACACCGGTCGTCGTTTATATTTAGCATTATTTGAAACATTATATTTATTCAAGGTATCTTCCGCAAATGGGGTATCCAGTGAAGATTGAGAAGAAAAGATAAGGTGTTAATCTAGAGAAATATGATTAGCGAAGTTTATGGTAGGCGAGTACATTATTTGCAATATCTTATGAAATTACTTTATGTGAAATTTGATGGTAATTTAATTAATTAATTTAATTTATCATTTGATTAATTTTAACACATTTTACGATCTAGACACAAGCCATACCTCCCAGTGTGTAAGAAGTTAGTGGTTCTCTCTTTCTGGTTTCAATTCTGTGGATTGGTTTGTAGCAAAACCTTGCATCTTTTATTCCACTGCGTTTTATCCTGTACGGCTTTCTTCAGGACATTGTGTGATTCGCAGCTAATATTCTCGCTTAGATCGTCGAGCTATTCTCGGCGAGGGCGCCGTGACTCTTATGATTTGTTCCTTCAGCCATCGCTTCTATTATTTCTTGTAGAAAGTTTTTGTGACACGTTATTTGTACAATCTATCTGGCGCGTCTTTCGGAGACGATCTTGAGCAGACACCTTCTCCTTTCGATTCTGTTAAGTACTTCGTCATTTGAAATGTGATATCATAGATATTCCCAGGATTCTTCTATAGGATCATATCTCAAAGCTTCTAATTTCTTTTTATCTCTTTCAGGTAGGCACCATGTCAAGCAGATGTATAATAAGACCACCACGCATATGTCTTCACTTTGATGAGCTTGCTTAGTTTTAGGTCTACATTTTAGTTAGGCACATGATTTGTCGTGTTCACCAAAATACGTACTTTAATCTTCAATCATAGAATAAACTTTAGTACCTACTAGACTATAGTAATAAAACGTCGCTTTACAAATTATTTAAATCATCAATACCACGTTATATACCAGTATTCCACCCTGGTGGCCCTTTTCCCATTCATCTCATATAATTTTGATGCGTCACTATGATAAAGCAGTGTTTATGAGTATTCAAACATTTTGGAAAGGAATTTAGTAAAACTTTGTTACGGCATCTAGTACTGAAGCGTATTCAAAATATCGCACTTGTTGGGTATAGTAAATAGTAGGACAGCATGTATAACTAATTGTACATAGAAAACGTACTCTCTTCTTTGTTACGATATCAGATATTCGTAAAGGGTCATTGTTAACTACCTATGTATGTTACCTAAAATAATAGTATAGAAATAAATAGGGACTAGCTCGATTTGTGTGAAAAATCATACATATTATGTACTAGAACCAAAAATATATGCATCGTCCATACTTTTGGCTTACTTACATCGTACTTCACTTTTGTCAAACGCCATCGGTATGTAAAAATAATATCTTTGATTGATCAGACGTAATGCATAGTAAGCAAACTTATGTTTTAGTGATGTATCTGTTAATTTAATTTTCTAAATTTCCTTGTTTTTATTGTGTGTTCGGAAGATACAAGTTAATGACATCTTAGTTTTGTTTACATTCGTTTATATTTTCACACGGTATCCGGGTCTCAATAAATACAGTTAAACAAGGTTTCATGACGAGTTAAGATGCTTGAGTATAAAGATAAAGCTAACAAGGAAGTCCTGTGTGATGTTTGAAAGAGCTGATGAGAGAGCATGTTTTGTAATGTGTTACTTCTGAACTGTTATGTGAATTCCCTGTATGTTTTTTTATGGTTTCATAATGATTAATGAAGCTAGCTATCGTAGTGATGATATTTTATTGATCATAAATGTGATGGTAATTAATGTTTAATTTCATGTTTCTGTTTTGTTATAGAATTGCTTCACTTATTAAATTTTACAGGAATTATGGGTGTTGGCATTTAATATTAAGATTTATTTCCTTTTAACTGGACTTTCACTTTCACGATATGTTTAAAGATCACGATCAATGATCCAAGGAATCAATTATCGCATACCACATTGTTAATGTGACACATACGAACGATAGATTGCAAACCCCTCGTTGTATTGCTATACAGAGTCTCATAAATCTGTCCTAGTATAACTCATTGCCCTTTCTATAATTTTAATCCATGGTTTGATTGATAACATAGCGCTGTATTCCTTTGTCAAGATAAACTTACCATTTTATGTTAACAACTTTGAGAGAGTCTGTATTGTATTTCAATAAATACTAGACAGACCACACAAGTATCGCATTTTTAATGCAGTGGATTGCGTATTTTGTTTTATAATATAATGTGTTTATTCATTATGATATCATCAGGTCCATTATTGATTGTGGCGTCTCATTTTCATTATCCAAGAGACTCTTATTATAGTGAAGTGAAACTCATTCTACTTTAAAATTGCTCTCACAAATCTCGACAATTACATTGTTATGGGTGATTGAAGTAATAGAGAGCAAGGTTAAAGGTGACAGTTGACATTCATAATAATAAGCGTGGGTAATGAATATTGTAACCTCCTTCTCATTTAAGCCAAATGTCATGAGAGAATGGATTAACTATTTTGTTAGTAGTCTGATTTTTTATGTTGGTAATTTTGATTCACTTATCTTTCAATGATATTTAACGTTATGGTACATTGGATTTATTGCATCTGATTGACGTTTTTCAATAAATACCTACTTAATTGTTGCAAGCTTTCATTACAGTACGATTTTCTTCGTAGTTTTAGTTGTCTGCCAATATTGTTATGTATCTTGAAAATTTAATGAATACCTATTTATTATTTTTCTTGTCCGTTACTTTATTTAGAAATATATAATGAAGATATGTATTACGTTTTTAGAAAAAAATGTAATTTTTCTTAATTCACTTCCTTCAAAACTATGAATAATAATTATTTGTAATGATACATCCACTCTTTAAAAGTCTTATTCCCGGAAACGTAAACTTGTCAAATTTGTCAAAGTTGACAGTTTTTGTCATCTATTTAAAATTAGCTAATTGAGCTTGGTCTCATAACATCAAAAAATGTATAGATTGCAGCATGAAATTATATAAAAAATATTACAAATCAATTGAATCTTTCTTTTAAATAACTATATTATCTTCAGTATTTAGTTGTAAAACTTATCTTCTATTTAGCCCAATATTTGGTTTGACTCCACATAATTAGTAAGAGACATTTTTCCTTTGAAATAAAACTTTGTAAGTTACTTTTCGAGTGTCCCGTAAAAGGCAGGTGTTAAGACATTTTACATCTTAAATTCAGCGAAGAGATCGGCCATTCATCTTGGCTGTCTTATTTTTTTGTTGTTACGGAGACGGTTTGCATGTTAATTGCAGTGCAGCTGATCGGCTTGCTACCCCATATGTGGGATATCCCGTGATGGTACAGTATTAAAATACCGATTTGCGGGTAAATAAATTGATGTGTCTGATGTTAATTTTAAATATAACATAATATGGAATGAATTGAATTGCGTGTAAGATGGTTTATGTATTAAAATGGTAATATTTTCGCTTTCATCTGGTTATGTTCGTTAACAATATGGAATTAGAATTGCAAAACGCAAATTCAATACACGGAATTACTTTCTTCGTTGAAAATGGGCGGAGTACGGTGATTGTCATTCATTCCTTGCTGAAAATGGGATGATCGTGACTTATCATAGATAATGTCGTCTATCTAGAGTAGTTTCCTTTAATAATCAGGCGGACAATATGCAGCAGATCTCATGGCGGTCAGATCGTGTGTACATATACCTACCTATCATTGTGTATTAGTCAGCTAGTACCTACCTACCACTAGATGATATATGTATATATATACCTATACATATATCTACCTCCGGAGCACAGAGCTTGCGTCTGCCACACTCTACCACAACAGTTTGATAGTCAACGTGACCCACTGACAGTTCACATTTGCATAAGTAAAAGTCACCGTATTTTATAATAAAAGATGTTGCTGATTATTTTTATTCGAATTCTTTCACATAATAACAATTTGAACAAATATGCGGAGGAAGATAGGTAGGTACATAATATTTATCATTACGAGAACTACCTAGTGGACTGTCTGTACTTCATCAGTAGCTAATAGCTGTTCCTACATTATAATATTTACGGGTATTATCAACAGCATTTTAAACATCGCTATGGAAACAAAGATATACATTTTATATATTGAAATTTTATCTCAGTTCATTAATTGATTCAAACATAGGTATATTTTCAGCTAGAAAGTATTTTAACTTTAGAAGGTTTAAATAAATCAGGCAACTGACAAGGAAGAATTCAACAATAGGGATTACATACTTACAAACTTTTACAATATAAACTTGTTTGCATAAAATCATTACAATGATCTCGAGAAATATTTTCTTTAAAAATACTTTTGTTATACATATTTGAAGGTTTATCATTGTCTTGTAAAAAGCTTTATAATATACGCATAGCTTCTCATTTATTTTGTAAATGTTGCGCATTGTTCTGATGTTTACGTGTTAAACCAGATTACAATTTGATTGATACGTGAAAATTATTAATTTTACTCAAAGACTTAGTGTTATCAGCTTTGTGCTTCGAGAATCAATTGTACTTTATTTTCGTATTTGGACACCTAATCTTAATTACATTGTGTAATATTTCGTATATTAAATGAAATACCAATATTATAATCTTTATTTCACAATATAGAACATAAAAGCAATCACAGAAATATTAAATAACGCCATACAAATTAATTACTTTGTGCATTGGGCGAGTTTATTACAGAAGCGATACCTTTCAGCTAACCCAAAAATGTACACTTTCATTTTCTGTATATTTTGTGATAACCGTTTGGAGTATTTTTTTTATTGGCTATTAAAATATAAAAACAAAGTCAACACTAAATTTTTCGAATATTTTATTATTCTCCTTTCTTATAATAAAATTTTAGGTATTCAATATGATAGCTTTGTATCAAAATCCTTCTTTGTAAATAATTTTAAATGTTTATCATATTTTGATTTTAAATCACTGTAGATTAATCATTGATCATCAAAATATGGTTGATATTTACACTTCTTAATAAGTAAATCAAGTACCCGACATCTAATTGTGTCAAAAATTCATAAAATATAATATTAAATGTATGCTTTCTATATTTTCTTGAAGATGTTCTTTCTTACAGATTCATAATCAATGATTCAATCACATTTTTGAATGTTAGAATTGAGATGCTGGGTCACAAAATAGGTATCAATTATTTATTAATAGAACGATACTATGATGCAAATAAAATATCGATAATTATAGTTATATGTTTTTATATTGGTGTGTGATGTTTATAGTCATAATTTTATAATAATGTCCAATGAATCGAATGATACACCTAACAATATTACCGCGCCTGGGGGCAGGTGGGCTACAAACAGAAATAACAGTTCTTATATTATAACACAATCATAATAGGTATCTATATCTTATATAGGCATACATTTCATGAGAATTTAATGAGATATCTTATGTAGATCTCTATGACGATATATTGTTTCGGATGAATATTATATTTCCGTATGTTATAGACTATTATCTATATGCATACATACAATATATACATGTATCCTCTCTCTGTGAATAGTTGTTGTTATTCTTTTTAAAGAAATATGCAATGAAAACAAATCGTTAGTATTATAATTATTGTATCGATCTCACTGTATTATATTTTAGACCTCGGTTGATTATTTTATAGGATTCGATCTCCTTTCGTTTTAAATATTCATTACGATATTGCTGATGAAGTTAAAAATTGTTAGGTTTTGTATGACATCTGAATTCGGTCCTTATTCATATATGAAATTCTTTTATCAATTATACATGAGGCAAACAATAAACCTAAGTCTATTCTTCCTAATAAAATCTTGTCACGTCCGATGGTATCGGATAAGAACTCATTAAAACGAAATTCTAAATGAAAAGCGTATTATTAATTTGCATTTGATGGAAATCTTTCTATAGATTGACGTTCACTTTTTCATTAAAACAAGAAAACGATATATTGTGGTCGTGGCAATAGCTAACGAGAGATGCAAATTTCATATTCTCAACTTGTCTTATTAGGAAGTTTACAGACACATATGTACGATAGCAATATTATTGTAGTTAGCATTAATTCAATTGTTTGTTTATGATATGATACAACATGTTTGATGTTCAAACGCGCTTGTAGCCTTTGGGATAAAATATTATTATCTCTCATTGATCTAATTCATTACATTAATATTCCATTTGATTAATAATTTTATTGAAAGACTTTCATTAGGTTATTATTCCTTTGTTTTGATTATTTTGTTATGCTGTATTACCCAATTTTCTCACATATTCCGACCTTTCCCTTTGCCATAAAATCTAGTTAACAACATTTCTATTGTTTATTCATTCATTCTTTACTGTAAATTGATCACAATATATACAACTTTATACAGAAATGCATTAAAATCAAATAAAATTAATATACAGAGGGCGAGTTTATTGCAAAGGCGCTTTCTCTTCTAACTAATCCAAATGACTTCTAAGTTTTTATTTGTTTTATTGCATTTTTAACCAATTAATTAATGTTACATTTTCTTTTATTCACAGTTGGTTAAGAACTTAGCGACCATCGTGTATACCGCCTTAGACTACTGCCAGCAAGATGACGAGGAAAGGGTGGTGTCTGAATCTCTGGCGAACCTAATCAACGACATGGTCTGTGTGGATAGAGGTGCGTACATTTTATTGTCAATCCTGTATTTTTTTTTGTATGAATGATGACGTGGTAATTATAATTTATATGTATATTTTTTTCAATTTATTTGTAGTAGGCACGCGGATTTGCCAGCCTTTAGATATCAATGTGTCAGTAAACCTTTCAATTACTTCAGTATCTAAATCCCAGATAAGTATTATATGCATTCTTTTTAAATTTAATGTTGATAACCATATTAAAAATATTTGTTGTGTACGTGATCTATCCGTGATGATGATTTTTGATATGAACATTTAGCAAAATAATTATTGCTAATCTTGTTTATAATAATATTATGAAATTGTTAGTATCATAATATGATAGACAGTTTTGTAACTAATAGGTACATAGATATATGAAAATGTATTGTTTTAATCGCCGTAATAATAATAATAATATTTAATTAAATACCCCATGCTGTGTTAACGTGTAACGCGACAATCGTATCGAATCGTTTAATTGCATTAGCGATTCAAGAACAGTCACAGGTTTTACTATTAATATCAACCGATTTCATTTGAATTGTGTAAAACAACAGGAAATGATGTAAACAAGTTGTCACTCAGAAGTCAAACTAATAAACTCTGAGCATAATATTACATCTCGTATGTACGAAGTAACGACATATACTGTAAAGCTCATACATTGCACACTTGATGTACCTGCGGTATTTGTATTACAAGTCCGTTAGCATCTGGCTCAAATTTTACTCGGTGATTTTCTCTATGGCGTTCTTCTTAGAAAATATGCATTAGTATATTTGTGAGTTTGTTTCTTAGACTTGTAATATAGGAGTTACAAAAATATATGCATTTTTTCTCTTTATTTTTTGAAAACAAAATCTCTTTTCTATTCTGACAGATTTGTAGCATTTAAAGTTCGGGAAAGTATGTTTTTAGAAAAGATGGCGAAAAATTAAAAACTATTCGTTTCAAGCATTTTTAATAGTAAATCATAAGGGTTGACACATTTATATTTGTTTATATTTTATGCACTTATGTGTAATTGTGCACATGCACAACCAAAATCAGTGTGCTCACATTTTATAATATACGCTATGTAACATTGGAGCATATTAACGTGATAGTTATGAAAAGTTTTCTTTATATTTTATATTGATTTTCTACAATATTGTTTCAATGCAAACGGCTCGATTATTTTATCATTTATTTATTTTATAGCGCTGTTACTGTACTACGCTGTGTAATGTATAATGTCTTCCTATCAGACGGAGAGACAGATGTCTATTATATGACATTACATTTTACAACCCTATTCTCCGCTTCATCAGACCTCAGGGGCCACGAATGAGGTAACTTGTCTTGTATTGAGTTTTATCGTCAACTTACCTGCTATAAGGCTCTTTTCATATTAATGAAATTTGCTCAATTATAAGTGGACACACAATCTCATAGAACGTGGATCAAGGAATACAACCAAGAGCGTGAATTCACATAATTGGAAAATACTCGTCATGAACTTAATTTATCCACTCAGTCCAGACGCTCTCTTAAGACGTCGTTAGACGTTCACGTTAGCTACTCGATTTTGGCTAAACCCTCTGAAACGCCCTTAAAAATAATATTTCCTTGAAATACCTATATACCTACAAGTTAAACACATTTGTGTATGTAATGCAAAGTTCCAGTCCCGTGCATGATGACGTTTTTTTTACTTCGTTAATTCTTTTTATACGTTGTTTCAAAGTTTTAAATTACATAAATACAATTTTGATATGCGATCAAAAATACACAAAAGATTTTTTTTTATCGCTGCCAGACGGAAGTTAGTGTAGCAAGAATCAATAGTGTCATCAATAGTGTCATAAAAATATTATATATTATGTACATACATCTTAAACATCGACTTATAAACACTGACTAGCAACGTATTACTAATTCTTTCAGAATTCAGGTTACAAGATAAATATCAACAAAATAGACATTTGATGTTTTATTATATGACATTAACATACCATTGCTGTTTCACTCCTACTAATCGTAAGCATTTTACATTCATAAAATAAGATTATTTCACAACTATGGACAAACGCTGGTTTGAGATTGATTTGAAAATATCTTGGACCCAAGATTCGATTGGATCCAGTACCAGTTTTTTGTTTGACTTTCTAGTCTAAGATAACGTCTATGATTTTACATTAAGTCGCGGGTATCACTACGCGTTTCAAAAGATTTTATTTCAATGGAAAACTTACACTTGACTACAAGACATATATGTCATTTGTTAGATTGCGTAACTTATGATACATATAATATAGGGAAACTTCATTACAGTTTTTTTGTGAATCTGTCAAATACGTTTCTTTTCTATAAATTTAATATAGATTCATCGTGTATCAGGGTGAAAGAGAATATTATTTTGTTTACTGACTAAATATACCTTTATAATTAACAAGTAAGTTTTAGATGCAACAAAGACATGATTTATGTTAAGTAGGTAGGTATATTTTTAATGATTTGTTTTTGTTCCTCCCGCTTATTAGTCACGATGTCATAATTACTATCCTTGCTGTGTTTCAGTCCTATTATTATTATCATGAGGCTGTTTTCACGGTCAGGTAGTTGTTGGATGATGTAACAGTGACCATTAGCGGAAGTGCTTCCGCTTTAGTATATTTATGGTAATCAGTAGACAGTAATTGATGGTTAAAGCGGACTAGTGATTGAAATCAACTGGTCCGAGAGGATGTCGAGCCTCAGAGTGGAATGTCGCACATTATGTATTATGATTTGTATTTTTTTTAATACGTGTTGCCCTTTATGTCCAGGAAGCTTACATGTAGAACTTGCGTGGGGCAGGTTATTAATTATTATTAGATTTAGTTTAGTTTATTATAGAGAGTTTAGGTTATTATAAAAGGCAGGTGTTAGAAAAAATAAAGACATTCTACATCTCAAATTCAGCGATGAGTTTTGACACCCACCCTGAATGACTTAATTTTTTGAAGGCACAGGGAAGACGGCTTGCATGTTTATTACATGCAGCTGGTCTGCTGATGTGCGGTGATGGTGTAGTAGTAGTGGTTTATTGAATATCAAAAAATAATAGTCTTTTGAAACTCATTCAGTATACCTACATATATTTTCGTATTTTATCATTTTTGATAAATTAAATGTGTTTCTTTTTGTTCTTTTCTTATAATGTTATTTATGCTATACCTATGACTAATTTTTTGGTGAACAAACTACTCTTATCCCATGCATCTTGTTTTCATCAACTTCATAAAATCTTCGTCATCAACAAATAACCTTTTCGAATCCAGTGCGGAACTAAGGTTTGATTTATATTTGCAGAACACCAAATTTAAAGCCGTCGGAAGAGACGACCATAATGTTGGAACAAGCTGCCTCTATGTCTGCGAGAGGAGGTGAATGGAGAGAGTTTTAAAAGAGGGCTGAAGACACACCTTTTTGCTGGGAGTTTCGGGTGATACGATACACGGCGCCCTTGAGGTCATGTTATGAGTAAACGGCGCCTTACAAATTGTCCATATATATATATAATGGGTAACTTTTCGACAAAATAAAAATTTCGACCCAAAAAATAGTACAGAAAATTTGAAAAATTATGGTGCTTTTTATATTTTTAAATGTGCATTTTTAAGGTTTTTATCACCATTTAAAAAAGAAATTTTCGCACTTCACCGCAAAAAGGTTCACTCGTGGCGGAGCAGTGTTTGACAATATCAGGCGCTACAAACAGTAGGTACCTACTAAGAGTGAAATGTGTGGCAATACAAAATAGCGCCTAGCGACGTCACACCGGACTAATTCGATAACAGAAAATATGGATTTTTAAAATGAAAATAATGAATGAAAAGTTTAATTTTATCGTTTCTTATTAGGATATTCGTGATCAGCGTATATTTCTTAATATGAATTGAAAACATTTATTCATATTCCTCACACATGCATGTTCCCCATTTTGATGTTGTATTGTTGATGATGTAAAAAAAACTGAAAATGCGCCCTTGCGGTGGTTTGTACCACAAAACGGCGCTCAATAAATTGTCCAGATTATTGTTATTATTATTGTATTCATCTATAAACCTACATTATGAAACTACCATTAATAAATTTAGTGTTTGTACTCAGAGATGTTTTGTTTATTCATAAATATCTGTTAATGTTAAAATATTTACGTATAAACAATCTTAAAGACAAATAATGTTGAACATCTTAAATATTACAAGATGTGGGTGAAGTCCGTTTCACGATCATTCAGTACAATGTTTATGGTTCCACTTTGTGCTTTACTATAATAGATAAACAATGCATACATGTTATTCGGCAACGATTTTGCAATTACAACAATGCAAATATGGAGTAAAATATGTAGCTATAAAATTCTGTACTTAATAACATACTATCATAACGGGCGAGTGTTACTTTACAATGTGCAGTAAATTCTTTTTGCAGATTTACGATGTTTTGTTATTTATATCCATAAACCTCTTTAGCTATCGTTTTCTGTAATAATAATTATTTCCATTTACTTTGGACTAAGTACTATTTGGCAGTAGGTATATATAAAGTTTTATATAGGCTAAGTTTCTGCTCCATGGGTAAAATTGGTGATTAGCTTTATCGCTACCTTATACCGCCTGGTGTTCTTGAACTATTGTGCGAAAGTAGACTGTTGGCTCATATAATGTACTCAGACATAGGTAAATTGATAACAATAAATTTGTCTTCTCATATTCTTTACATGGAATGAACTATGTAAATTTGTCATGTTTTATTTCCGTTAAATATAATAATATCAATGCCTGTAATTTAACTACCAATTTAAAATACCTATTACAGTAATTGTTTTTATTACTCGGCTTCGTTCATATTATATAAATAGACCAAAAAGAGAAACCGTGCAAATACATGAGATAAAACGACGATCTTGATAAAAAAATGAGTTGGTACTGGCGTGGAATAAAAGTACTAATAACTTTTTGCATTATAACTCAAAAAACTCGAATTCGGACACCTCATGTTTAAGTAAAAATAAATGGGTAGGTACTTACATGGAAAAAAGTACCAAAATCCTCTACCCATTGACACCCCACATACCAACATTTAAATTTTTAAAAAATGGGTAGGTACCCGCATGGTGAAAAGAAACTACATTTTTGTAAAAACTTGTTTATTTTATTTATTTATTCTTTCATTTATACAACAGTATTTAAAATATAAAGGTCATAAAAACCTACCCAACTGGGCATGAGCCCGTACTAAGTTAAGCCCGTTAGTTACTAAGTTTTGCCATCTAAATGTCCTTTATATAAAAGTTTAGAATATTTACTATTTGTATTGTTTAACTGGATTTGGATAAAACGCGTAGATGTCATAACTAATCAGACATCTCCATTGGTGAAATATGTCCCAATGATATTTACATACCCAGTCCTATTTTGTGGAAAAAATAAATAATTGGTACCTACTTACAAAGGAAATAAAATATTCGAATTTATATTTTTGTATATAGAACCCATCTGGATATTCGGGTGAGTTCTCATTAAATAAAAAAATAAAGTTAGAAGTGTCACGTAGGTTCTCTTTTTTTGTGTTCCCAAAAAGAAAAAAGAATAAACATGCTTCAAGTTTATTTTCAAATAAACCTAGTTGGATAAAAATATTTGAAACTGTACTAAAAAGCATTAGGAAAAATAAATACTCATGGCAAGTACCTACCTACTCATTGCAATATTTGTTTATTGTGTCCAAACCTAGAAAAAAAATAACAAACTGATCTCCTATGCAAATCGCTCAGCACGTGGAGATTGGAAAATTCATGTAATATTGTTTATGGATTCTTCAGTGTATAAACTTCTATGGTCTGTCATGCGCCCCATTATGAAAATAGCTCAAAATGTCAAAAGGTTGCAATTTCAATTCACGTTGTTCAGTATTATTAGCAAGCACCATCTTTTAATACCAAAAAATCCTAAACGTTGAGTTTCACTATTGTTGTTGTCATACAAACAAACAAATTGATTTACGAACTTAAATATTTATGTTTCGATTTTTCAATTTATTTTAATTTATATGATTTATATAAATACTTTTATTTATCATGTTTTTTTCTTACCACGCAATACAGACTTTTCGTTTCATATCCTTGTTGGCGGGTTGCCCATTTTTACAACCCAAAAGACAACAATATATTATTATAAAGATATTTACATATTATATTTTTATATATTATTCACTACTTAAATGACTCGTAAAATAGTGTATTTATATAATTGTGTTTTCTATATCCATTTTTTGGTAAAAATATTTATATTTATTAATTTATTTACTGCCTTAATTGGGCTTTTTATTATCGATTATTAACTATTTTTGAAGTGCCCTATCGACCGAACGATAATTTTGGAAGAAATTCACGGGTAAAGTGGCGCTTCGAAGCCTTTACCCATAAAACTCCGCTAGTGGGACCTGATTCCAGGAACCTGGGCGAAAAGGCAAAACGACGGTTTACATGCAGTTCGAATTAGTGCTGACTGAGCAGAACCAGTCAGGGCGACCCTCTACTCAGGGTTTATTGAGGAGGCAGGGGATGATGTGCCCGACCATATCCAGGGTTTCAGGTTTTCACCCAATTGGCATTGGACTCTGAGGGGTTCGACTGAATGTGAGCGACCTGATATCTGCGGTATTCCATGTGTTAAGTCCCTATATGCGAACTCATACAGTCGGGTAGCTTCAAGAACGTCAATTGATTGAACGGTCTAAGTCCCGGCTAGCCTCTGGGCATCCGGTAGATATTTCGTAACGTAACAAATTTATTTATAATGCTACACTTCATTTCATACGCAATGATATGATTCATTTAATAGACTGTACTAGGGTTAATTTAAAACGCATTTTGAATAGAGATATAATTTAAAATTCGAATAATTGGTTCAGTTTCGTATTTAGTTTGCGTGGGAAGTTATTAAAAGGCGATGTATGTATTACATGTAAATAATAATCTAAATACCCACAGAAATGTTTCAATAATACTTGTGTGTTACATAATTATGGCTAATCTTGTAATAATTGTTTCCTAAGTGTTGTTTCTTTGGCTCGTATCGAATGTTCATAATTATTTGAAGGGCAATCGGTATGATTTTCTAAATTACCTACTACATAATAGTAACGTGTTATTAGACTTCCTCTGCAGTTGCGCGGACAAGTGAGAAAAGATCAATGTCGTAATTCAAAGTGATAGTTTCTTATGTACACATTGCCATACCATTTCCTCGTGGTATATTATTCAGTACTTAGTAGTATTATTATACTTGTTATGGGCGTTTAATTCACATCCTCTGGAGACGAACTGAGAACATATATTTAAATTTAAAAGAAAACTTATCTTATCATTTTTCGTTATAAATAATATAGTGAGTTTATTACATTGGGATTCATAATTGGATTGGTTCGTTACTATTGCGTTGTAGCGTACTTTAGATGCCTTATTTAAAAAATATTGTTGCTATAATTAATATAAGGACTAGGTTTATTTTTATTTCTCATTTTATCTTACAACTGTAGAAATTTTATATTTTTTGTCTAAAGAATCTAAATTGTATGCAGTTGTGCTAAAGCAAACTATATATATATATTTAGTTACAATCCATTGGATTGGTCTGCAACGAGTTTGGTTTTTCTTCTCCATTCCTCCCTATTCTCAGCCAGTCTTTTAAGCTCTACGTATGAGCCACAGTTCATGTCCCTCTTCAGTTGGTCCATATATGCGTCTCTTGGTCGGCCTCTGCCATTTGTTCCCTCGGTCTTACCCTCCGCGATGGCGATGAGTAGTCCTGGGTGCCTGATGTTGTGGCCAATCCAGTTAGCTCGTTGTTGGCTGATTCTCTTAAGGAGTTGCCTTTTTTCGCCTACCCTGGTTAAGACTTCTTCGTTTTCGACGTGCTCCGACCAATGGATCTTAAGCATGCGTCTGTAGCACCACATCTCAAAGGCCGCCAACCGTCCGCTTTCACTCTTGCTGATGGTCCATGTCTCACAACCATAAAGCAGAATGCTCCATACAAAGGCTTTAGTAAGGTTCTTCCTTACGCTTAAGTCGATATTTGGGGATTCCAATATCTTCGATTTTTTGTTGAAGGCAATCCTTGCCTGGTTTATTCTGCTTATAATTTCTGCTTTGGAGCGTCCATCCTGGTTTATTCTGCTGCCCAGGTACACGAATTCACTTACTTGTTTGATGCTCACTCCATTTAATGCAATGTTCGCAGTCGCTTCCTCTCTTCCAACGACCATACATTTTGTTTTTTCTTTATTTATTTTCATGTTGTACTTTGACAACAGTATACTTTCCAATTTTCCTAAAGCTTCGTTCAGCTCCATCTCGGAGTCTGCGAGCAGTGCTATGTCGTCAGCATATCTTATCATGTCGACCTTTTTCCCATTTATTTTTACTCCTGTCCAGTTCTTCATTTCTTCTCTCAGTTCATCAATTCATCAAACAAACTATCTAACAAAAGCAAACTATCTATGTCAATCAGTGATATGTTACAACTAGATTCGCAATGTCATACAAATATTCTCTAAAAATGTGTACCCACCCGTCGAGGTACAATACCTGAGTAATATATATTCATCTCTTTTCTTATGTATATATTCATCTCTATCTACCGGCCTTTGTCGTCTGTAATAATCCCCATTCTCATATTGTCTATCTCTTGTTATCTACAAACAATTTATATGTGTGTCGCTTTTTTTCAAACTAAAAATTGCGGCACCAAGGACCGCAAAGAGATTTTATTGATGGTACATGTTTGAGATTCATATTGCAAATCTAGGTATAACATATCACTGATGTCAATTTCATTTACATTAAGCAATAAAGTATGCATCTAACTTTTATTTTTTTTTCTTTTTTTTTATTTATTTATTTTAATAGATACAACAGCTTTAACAATGAATAATACAATAATATACATTTAATAATTTACATCGCCAATTAAAGTATCTAAACTATGAACAATTTAATACAAAGCACAATATAAATATAAAAGACAAATACAGAAAGAAGAAGAGGAAGGAAGGAAGGAAGAGAGAAGGGAATACAACCTAATTCAATGTACAATGGTGTAAACTTACTATATAGATAGGTATACATACAATGTTCTGCATTGCTGTACACAATATGTACTGCATACTAATACAAAAAATTCAATAATAATAATAAATATATATATAGGCGTTAAATGGTGACAATAATATTATTTTAGTAAAACATTTTAATTTACAATGTACCCAATCAACAAGTAGCACTGGATCCAAAAGCCGATAGTTGCACCAGATTGTTTTTAAATTTACTAAAGCTTGTGGCGAATGGATCCAGGCATGGATTGTTTTTACAAGTCCTGTCCAAACTGGTGCAAACCCTATTGATGAATGAATTCAAATGATAATTCGTTCTCGATTGCTCCGTGTAAAAAAGTGTGTGAATACGATTACTCCTGGAAGGGCAGTGAAATGGTAATGCGCCCAGTAAGTATGGGCTGTCAACACCATTATTCAAAACTTTGTGCAAATAACAGAGGTCCAAAATTATTCTACGATTTTCCAGAGAGTTAATTCTATAATGACTTCGAGCCTGGGCATAATTGTCAAAGTGGAATCTGTTTCGAAAATTTAGTTGTTTGATATATTTGTTCTGTACACTGAGAAAAATACTAACGAAATTTCACAACGAATCATTGGTACGTACTATCAGATTAGGACCAGAGATCGTACAAACGATTCATTAGTACGAATCTATAATATTAACTCTTCGCAAACAAGTTGTTGGTAAATTTACCAATGATTTGCTTGCGAAGAGTTAATATTATAGATTTATACCAATGAATCGTTTGTACGATCTCTGGTCCTAATCTGATAGTTCCGTACCAATGATTCGTTTTGAGTATTTTTCTCAGTGTACGCGTTCGATTGCATTTATGTACGTGATATAGCTGGTGTTCCATATTGCAGATCCAAACTCAAGAACACTTCTGATGAGAGAATTGAACAAAATTGTTAAGGAGCTGGGATCCCCAAAATTTTTGGTATTACGGATAACGAATCCTAAGGTTCTAAAGGCCCGAGAATTTATGTGATGAATATGTTTTGTGTAATCTAATTTCTCATCCAATTATCACCCCAAGATCTCTCATCTCATTAGTGCATTTCAGAATCGTTCCGTTAATTTTATAACCGTAAAGAATTTTCTGATGATTTCTGGTATAAATTATATTATTACACTTATCAGTATTAATATATAGCTGATTCTGTTCACAGTATAATTCTAAACTATTTAAGTCCTCCTGCAGCATATTACAGTCAGCAATATCTCTCACCTCTCTGTAAATTTTCGCATCGTCAGCAAATAGAAGTATTCTTGAATGTTTCCGACATTTATCCATGTCGTTTATGTAGATTAAAAACAACAATGGTCCCAAATGTGACCCCTGTGGAACACCAGAATAAATTGGATGATAATCTGACATGTGACCATGCAAAACCACTGCCTGAAACCTATCATTGATGTACGACTCTAACTAACCAACTCAAGAGATTTCCTCCTATACTCATCATCTTGATTTTATTAATAAGTATAATTTGGTTTATTTTATCAAAAGCCTTAGCGAAGTCCGTGTAAATCGTGTCCACCTGAACATTGTTATGTATTGATTGAGTTATTGAGTGTGTAAATTCAAGTAGATTCGAATCCACGGACCTCTTAGCACGGAAACCATGTTGATTATTAGTAAGATATGGATTTATCAAAGGGCTGATTTGATCAATTATTATTTTTTCGAAAATCTTGCTAATAATTGGTAGTTTAGAAATTGGTCTGTAGTTTGACACTTCAGCACGATCGCCACTCTTAAAAATGGGTGATATTAAAGTTTTCTTCCACTGCTGAGGGAAACACCCATCGGACAAAGATTTATTGTATATGAGAGTCAGTGGTACGGAAATCTCAAGTGAGCAATTTTTTTATGAATATACCGGGTATTGAATATGAACCCGATCCTTTAGTGACGTCAATATAATCTAGGTACTTTTTGACCAATGAATTGTTTATTTCTACACTGTTCAACTGTATTTACCACTCACACCCCGCTTTGATTTAATGAAAGAAAACAAACATTTCGGATTACTTTGAAAATTACGGAATTTACGAAATTACGGAATTACGGAACTTTGAAAATCCTATTATCTTTATTATGCACGGAGAAGACTATCTATATCCATTGTCTACTACACATGAACGAGATGTCGTGATTGTTCATGAAAATGGATAGGTACACCCTTATTCGGCAGTTTGCTTAAATTAATCCAATATCCTCGGCCTCGTGAATAAGGGGTCCGTGGTTCGATCCCAGGTGCCGGCAAACTTCCCTTTCACAACACAAGCTTTTAGCTTACTGCTGTGAAAGGTGAAACAAAACCCAGATATATCTTTTTTTTAAAAAAAATTGTTTACAACATTATAAGATAACGTATAACATTAGAATATAAGAATTTTATATTGCTACAGTTGTAGGCTTTATTTAAATGAATTCGATAGATGTTGTTAGGCTAGAGTAGAAAGGCAGATGCGGTGTTATGTTGTTAATCATCTTTTAGCACCTTGTTGAAATACTTACAGTATCTTTCATCGATATTATAAGATATTATTAAATAGTAAAATTGCCATATACATAATTATATTTAAGATATTACTTTTTAGGCGAATAGTACCAATACTACATAGGCTCACACTGTTGATTGTCCCACATAGATATAGCTCTGCATTCTCTAAGAGTGTATTTTTCTTGTTCATTTATTTTGAGATCATTGCTTTCTCACGTTCATACTGTTTTATGATTACTTTTGTTATTTTTTATTATATGTATATGCATGTGTTAAACGTAATTTTCGCACTGTAATAATTATTGTTTAATTGTCATTGCATAGTGGTTTTGTTGGTTTTAAAGTAAATGTACAATCATAAGATTAGTTAATATGTTTTCTTTTTCGTATACTGTCATAATATAATGAAGAAGTGTTTTATTCCTTGTAAAACAATCAAAGAGTATTACTTTGTCATCGTATGCTTGCTTGACTCAATAAATACCTACCTTAAGTATTTTTGGTTGTTAGTGTACACAAACGAATTATAATAGCTATACCCAGACCTTGAATATAACGTCAAAGTATCCGTATCGAGAAATCATTGTCATCACGTTTGATTATTTTTGTTGATTGTATATAATTTGTCAATTTTGCCATCTTGACATTTTATTTAATATTATGGAACACCTGTCTCCATAATAATGGGAGATTGATCGAATCTTTCGGTGGACTTGTCGCAATTTTGTCACTGTTGGAATTTTTATAACAATTTTCTTTTCGCTTCATCCCTCTTTTGTAGAGATATGTCACCGTATGTTACAGGTGGGTTATAATGATAAGTGCATTATTATTTTGTTCCTCCACTTAGTGTTGAATATCGTTTGTGTTGTTGTTGTGTATGTACAACATACACACAGTCATAATGCTTACTCATATAGTTTATTTACATACCCAACTATCATCATAAATCAATGTTTCACTTGAATAACACTTGCGGTGTATTTGATGCAGTGCAGTGTGGTGAATACATAAATTACTTTGTACATTATCGTCAAATTAATCTATCTCAGTTTAG
Source organism: Athripsodes cinereus (assembly GCA_947579605.1). NCBI lineage: Eukaryota > Metazoa > Arthropoda > Insecta > Trichoptera > Leptoceridae > Athripsodes > Athripsodes cinereus. The sequence continues at coordinate 13,516,763 of OX388305.1, forward strand.
TTTTCGACCGATGAAAGATGCTGTTGTAGGTACGAGTGAATAATAGAAAATCAACCTGCTAGTAGTACAGTGGACCACTGGCCTGGATCATGAAGAAGTGAATGGATGGAACAATCTGACTGATGGATGGACGGCACTTCTCGTGACCCACGGTCTCGTGACGTCCATTCTCGATTTTCTTATCAGATTCTGCTTTTGTTCATTATTAATCTTTTGTGGAAAATCATTGTATTAAGTCACGCCACGGCATTTTTAACACTTTCTCTGAGTTTTTCTAATTTTGACTCTAGATATTTCATTGTTAACCTAATTTAGTTCAACACCTACATATTTGGAATTCGAAATAGGTGTTGAATGGTTTTAACAAACTTTTGTTCTTTTACAGCATTCCCTTTTGTAAAATCAGTTACTTATTTATATTTATAAACAATTTGGTTTTAAATATACAATTCAACTATTTTGTGTATTGTCGTTTTGTCCTGAGTATGGTCTGGGTAGATAAACACGTAGAATATCAATTGGTTACATATTTTTTGCATAATCTCAGTCAATGAAGATAGTAAAGACAGGGTAGATAGAAGCAGATTCACCACATACTATTATCACGCCAATGCTTTATGAATCTAATCTACTTAATATGTAGGTGCCAAAATTACATAGCATTTTATTAAATTGTCATAGGTAGGTAGGCACCTACTTAGTTTCTTTTACTTAATCATCAAAATATTTGACATTGATATTCTTTTTTATTACCTACCATGCTAATTAAGAAATGTTAATTTGAAATTGCTTTCTCGTTTTTGTTTATAATTGTTTATGCAACTACAGACTTGACTATTTTCATTATTCTGTAATGATTTGGTGTTGAATAGTATTTTATACAATATGTATCTTTATACATTAAAATAATTTCATATTAACTAGTAAGTTTTAATATGTATAAGATACCTAAGTGTTATATATATTTATTACAAACAGAAAGTTGATATAATACACATAAAAAAGTAAAAGTAACATTAAAGGACTTGGCTAGGCCAACTCTTCAATTAATTGTGTCTACAGCTTGCACATATTCCATCAATAAAAATAAATTTAGTGTAGGTACCTACAAACATTACAAGCCCAGTATAAACTGAACCCACATCATATAATCATGTATCTGTTACCCTAACATGTACTAACGTAATATTAACGATAATTATTATGCATAGTATTGTGTATTTTCATTTGTATCATATTATGTGAATTCTCAGGCGATGAGTGGAATATGTGTATTGATATGTAAAAGATTTGTTTTTATGTGGAGATGTTTGGCGGATGCCTCTTAAGAAAGGCATTTCATCACCCCAGTATGTTAATGTCCTATATATAAATTCACAGAGTTATTTTTTATGAGAGAAATTTAGTTTAAATGAAGAATTCAATAGGCGATAATAATGGTTGTTGTGTATAATTCATCTAAAAATATTCATTATAACAAACATTGCGATGAAATTGTTTTTAAATATTAATGTGCAATAAATTATTTGTTGTGTTAATGCCAATAAATATTAGAGTTCTATAAACTAATCCAAATCAACATCATTGTACTATAATATGTTATTGCGTTTCGGTATGATTTTAATGTGTTCATTTTGTTCAATTGAATGAACACTCTAGCAGCAATTAACTACATATTAAAGTATGAAATTATGTTACTTAGGTACTTAATACTTTTTGACAGTCGAATAAATTTAACATAAAGAAGCTATAGTTTAATAAACTATTTTTGAAAAAACAAACACTGTATTTTCCACTTTTACAATTTTATTTGTTTAAACGTTTTTTTCAAGACCTACTGTCACATCTTCAGAACTAAAACTAAACATAAAATCAAGTATCCTGACAAGTGGTGGGTGGAGTCGGGAGTGGGGGAGAAAGTGAGGTAGGGGTTGGAGTGGGAGTAATTAATGACAATAGGGGGGATGATAGGGATGGGACCTGTTAGTTTTAGTTCTGAAGATGAGGCAGTAGGTCTTGAAAAACGTTTAAACAAATAAAATTGTAAAAGTGGAAAATACAGTGTTTGTTTTTTCAAAAATAGATTATTAAAATGGAATTCCACGATGTAAATGATCACACATTTGAAAAATTAGCTATAGTTTATTTTTTATATGTGTTATATTGAGGGGTTTTTATTTAACATATTTTTGTTTGGAATTAGAATCATCATCACCATCAAGCCCTAGTCTCGCTTGCATACATCAGTTTTGCCACTAAAATTGTCGAGTGCTACAAGTTCTTAGCTGCGATAGAAATGTTTCTATTTGCAACTATCGTTCGGATTGCACCGTTTTCCTTGTTGCCAGCAACTTTTCTTAGTCTGATATAACTATCACATTTTCCATCTGGTTAATTAGCATCTTGAGGAACTTAATTATTTCTATACTCAAAATTATTCCTTTTATAGTCGATCATTTTCCATTGAGTGAAGTCAGGATCTATAATTAGGAAAATAATTACTTAAAACCAATGTTGCCTAGTAATGATATAAAAAGAAACGATAATAAAAATAATAGTAGGTACCTAATGATACATGAGTTTTATAAAAACGTCACCTTCACGGTTAGTGCGTTTCATTGTTGATTATTATATTTGGTTTGTTTATAGTAATTATATTAATAACGATAGCGATACCATTCCTGTACTTCTTGATCCATTGTCATCCACATTGTAATTGATAATTCCTTCTGTGGTTTTTGTCACGTACCTACATCTGTTCTTGTATATCTTGTAGATATTTATTGTGTCACTAAAGGCCCATCAACACTGAGCACTCGCAATATTTCTTTTATGATTATTAATGTGGTTCTTTAGATTTTGTACCTCAAATCACTCGAATCGGGTTGATTGCCGTAACTGATTAATCTTTAGATTTTGTACAAACGAATAATTCATCTTAATACAACAATTTCTTCTACGACTTCAATTATTCAAAGTGTCATGTTATGTTACAGTAATAATGAATATAATATAAAATATTCCCTTTGCAGCCAGACTTGATGATTCTGCCTATTACTTGCATAATTTCAATTTATTATCTTTTTAATGTAATTATCATTTTATGAATGAATTCATACTCAATCTCAATACCGTTGTTGATTCCTATAAATGCAGTGATACTATTTTATTATTATTAGCACTTGACCATTATACTAGAACATTATGCACGGTAATTTATATCATTGCGCTATCCTAGTAAGACTTTCTAATACGTTAATCATATTTTAATGTCACCTGAACTTACTTAAATGACGCCCCTTACAATTACATAAATAATTGTCGTTATTCTAATATTGTCGTTAATGTCTCAATAATTTTGAATGGTGTATTGGATTATGTTATAGACTGCCGTCAAGCTAATGCTATAAACGACAACTATATTACTCCTTAAGAACGGTTGATAAATATAATATATGCAATGAATTATTTCTCTCAGCAGCTTTATTAAATAATTAGCTAGCAATATTGGATTTTGCATGGTGTTCAAATAAGCTTTGCTGAATCTGGGCAAAGTTATTGCAATAAGAACACTTCATGTTCAAGTGTGTTAATATTGATCGTCACATGCACTATGGAGGATAATTTTGACGCATCTCCACGTGTTGCGAGTTTTGCATAGTACCTACTGGTGATCAGTTAAATTTGTTTTCTCCGGGTTTCGACACGATAAATAAATAAATATTGATCGTGCTTTGTCCACTCTTTCAATTTTTATTTAGTTATCATCAAAGCATAATTAATGTGAATACTGCTATTTTGAGACACCACAAAAATGTATTTCGATGTATACCACCTTTGAAAATTGTAAATTAAAATCGAAACTTTGTTACGTCGTAGGAGTGAATAGTTTTTTGAAATAATGTTGTGTATTGTTTTCATTACAGACCCAACTGAGGACGAAGGTATCGAAGGAGATGATGACGAATATCCTCTATTTACTCTTAAGGACGTTGTGCAGGTATGATTTTAACTTAATAATACGTAGTTGTATTTTATTAAAGTTTGATACCTACCTCCAGTACTTTTAACTTAACATTTCATTGGTAAAATACACTTTTTGTTATTTTTACTTTCAAAACATATGACTACAAATAGGTCATTCGTATTTAGTCTACTTTTAAATATATTTACGGCCGGTTCCATAAAAAATTAAATTTTCGTGGAGATAAAACTTGTTGTAACCATAGCAATTTTATAGTAACTTATAGAATTTTGACTTTGAATTGAGACTTTTTTACGGGATCAAATGGTTGAAGTTTGCTATAAGAAATAGGCGCAAAGATGCTCTGCATGGCGGAGGCTGATCTCTGTCCTATGGTCCCAGGAAGAGTGATGTAGGGTGATTGAGTTAGAGATCAATGTTTTGTATTTATATTTATATATTGTGGATAATGTATTTTGCATTAACTCGTCAAAAATGTTCATTTACTTTTTATTTATTTATCGTTCATCTCAAAGTGATTAAGTTTGTGATTTTTTTTACATTTTGAAAGAACCAAGATTTGATTGGGATTTAATATTAAAACTTATGATTTTCGCTAACTGTTTATCCACTTTTAGATATTTCCATTATTTAAAATATTTTACTAAGTAGATAATAATAATAATAATAAACTTTATTGCACAAAATCAATATATAAAGAAGAACAAAAAACATGGTATCACAACAATAGAATTAATAATTTTGTGCAATGGGCGAGTTTATTGCTGAAGCGCAATATCTTCCAACTAACCCATTAGATTTTAACCAAGTAGTAACATAACCAAGTAGATGTATCTTAGATAAAACGGCCATTTGTTTTTACCTACATATTGTTATCTCGAGTTTGCGTTCATGCTATTATTAATGCAGATTTCTCATTACGATATTGATATTAATTTAGATTATGCCACTATGATAGTTTATTTATTTATTTATAGCCAGTTACACACTTCAGACAACACACAAAAATAAATACAAAAAAATTATCAACAATATTACAAGAAAACAATGCGTTGCCCAATTTAAAAGTGTATAAAAAAATATTAATTGGTATTATTCAATAGCCCATAAGGTTGTCATACAATATAAAATAAAAAAAAAAAAATTGGTTATACGAGATATAAATAAATTGTGAAAATAAAAATAAAAACAATGGTCATTAAGAAATTATTAAATATTGGAATAACACACAACACACAATAGTTGTGATAATATTATTAATAAGATAATATACAAAATAAATACTTACATTACATTAACAAGTAATAGAAATGGACTGAAAATGTTTAATATGATGCTTTACAACATACATATTTTTTTCTGAAACCACACTTCTGTATTATGCTTGCCTCTAGGGATTGCCTTGCCTCTGCTTATAAATGCTTCCAAGAAAATTGCTTTTTAAATATTCAGTTATTTGTACTGCATTTCTCTCCAAACAAACCTATACTTTTGGAATAAAAATGCATTCTTACCATCGAAATTAGAACGTTATGTATTTGATGATTAAATATTTACAGTTAATGTTTGTACAAAATAAATACACTATGTATTTCAAACGAGTGTAAAAAAACAATTTTCCGATGATATACATACAGATTTCAAAATACTTAAATCTATTTTAGCAATTGTAATAAAATATTATTAGGTGCTTCCTTACAGCGGAGACTGGTTGAGAGTATTAATCTCTGTGTTATTATTATGTGAATATCTTTTTATAAGAGAATAATGATTCAAGTGTCATTCAAATGTCTTCACGCTTTGTATGATATCCATTATTGTGTGAGTATTCAAATTGGTTAACATACAAAGTTGTGCAATAACATTTCTCTGACATTCTCTATAAAACACATCTCCTGCTTTCTTAATAGCTGTCCCCTACGTTGAATAATACCATAATAGCCCATCTTATTTCAAAGTTTTTTTATAAGCTTGATATCGGATGTATTGCAAAATTGCTGCGATTATCTCTTGTAATAAGAACCACTTAAACAATTTTCCGGGTGGAAAATTAAATAACGTGAACTTCTTTAAAATAAAGTCAACAGTTACACTAGTAAATTGTGAATGTTGAATGACATGAGGTAATATCATGAAATAATAACCAATGATTTAAGCATTTCTCCGTATACGGCGAATATGCTAAAAAACTACGGTGAATATACGAGGGTTGCTAGGTACGTAAGTTTTGAGATACGGCAAAACCAGTGTGAATATTTCAAATCTGACATTGTCATCGTAAAATATGAAATATTTTATGGTAAACATACTTAGAACGTCTTGTCATACAAGTGATATTTCTATTGTTTGCACATGTTTGAAAAATTAGCTTTGTCAAAAAAAAAGAATTAAATCGTGAACATTTTCGTGCGATAATTTTCCATGACTTTCGACGTGGATTAAACCAACAACAGTGTGCCGATCAACTCGTTACGACTTTTTATGATGAAGCACCATCTCGAGCCATCATGATTCACTGGTTTTCTGAATTTAGCCGTCATCATACTTCGTTACAGGACGAACTTCCTGAAGGTCGTCCAAAATCGGCTGTTGTGCCAGAAAAAATCAATGCTGTGCGTGAACTGATTTTGCAAGATCATTATGTGATATACGGTGAGATTGAGGTATGCTTGGACATTAGTTCCACTTGCATATGTTTAATATTGCATGCACATTTGGCTGCCAAAAAGATTTTTTCACGTTGGATACCGCATAGTTTGGAAATTGCTCAAAAAAAGGGTCGTGTCGATTGTTGCAAACAAATGATGAAAAAAATCAATTGTGGTGCTTCAAAAGACATTTCTAAGATTATGACAGATGACGAATTATATATCTATGCAAATGAGCCCGAAACTAAACAGCAATCGCCTGTATGGGTCTTTCTAAACGAGTCAAATCCAACAAAAGTCGTTCGCGCATGAAGCAATTCAAAGCAAATGGTCGCCTGTTTTTTCGGAATATCTGAACATATCACTACCGTTCTATTACAGCAACGTAGAACGGTTAATTCTGAACTGTATATCACCATTCGTTTGCCAGAAATGTTCGGAAAAATAAGGGAATCCAATTGTAGAAGACGAATCATTCTCCACCATGATAATGTAAGCTCTGACACATCAGCTCAAACAACTGCATTTTTGAGCACTCAAAACATCGAATTGATGGGTCATCCACCGCACAGTCCTTATTTGGCACCCAATAATTTCTCTCATTCCCGCAGATCAAAAATAAATTGTGAGGTCAACGATTTTCGAACCCTAAAAAGGCGGTTGATGCGTTCAAATCACATGTTTTGGAGGTACCTCAATCAAACTGGAAAAAAGGTTCAAAAATTGGTTCAAACGCATGAACAAGTGTACTGATCTTCGTGGAGAATATTTTGGTTAACAATAAAGCCATTTTTGATTATAAATATTTGTTTTTCTTTGTGTATCTCAAAACTTAAATAGCAACCCTCGTATTAATATCAAATCGTCACATAAATAGGTGTAGCGTGTGAAACTGTAATACATAAATTGTAGATAAATAATATTGTAATATTTGTGATCATAACTAACTTTTGACAGATGTATCTCAATTTGGAATTAGTAATATAATATTTCGATGAAGTTTTATAAGTACGCATCGGTTCAATATGATGTAATTTAACGAGAACGTAATTTTATAAATTCAATATTTCATGTTTAATTAATATCAGCTCCGATTTTGGTAATGTGAGGCTTATGAGATCAGACGTTAGATATTGTTTAATTGGCATTGTATTTTAATTTTTTTTTTATTATGACAAATAATGTAAAACAAAACAGAGACAATGTATTACACAGCCTACACCGGTAATCCATTTTTTGACAATCCTTAATTATAATTATATATTTATATTTCAAGGCTAATGTTGTAAATTCAATATTTATTGCACTTGTTGACAAGTTTTACGATCATAAATCTCATCACAAAATAAAAACACATTTGTTTTAAAATAATTTGGTTTACTAATTTCCCGGACACGTAACTAATTTATTTTATTATCTAATTTATGTTTTTATTAGTTTTTTTTTCAAATTGCATCAGTTGTAGGTACCCAATATAAAAGTATCTTATATTTATAAAATACATATTAGTTATTTTAGTATTTCCTATTCATAAAATATACAGAAGAAATACATTTGTGCACATAATACTTCACAAAAACATTTTATGGATGTGTGAGTAATTAAATATTACTCTTAATGATCCAGCAGTGCTACTCTTGACACTCGATTCGATCCTAATCCAATGCCAACACGATTCCAATCTCAATCTCAATTTCAACTTCAAAACCGTACTCTTGAACCCAATCCCGCGCGATCGAAATCGTATTGAGATTGGCGTTCCAAAGCGCGGGATCGTGTTCGTATCGAGTTTGTTATTGCAATTTAAAAATATTTTCGCTGCAAATAAGGAATAAATAATTGTTTATATGTCGCGTTTGTATGTAGACTACAAGAAACTGTAAGGAAGTAAACTTGAGATCCGAGAGTGGTATATGTATTTATTTTTGAAACATAAAAAAGTCAAACACATTTACTAATAATTGTCCTACTTAACAAATATAATAATTTGACGTAGCGATAATATTTTAGGATTATTTTTTTTCTGTAAATGGAACACTCATTTCAAATATCAATTCTGACGTTTATGCATTTCAGTGTTGCGTTGTTTGTTTGAATATATTTGGTTATAATTATCAAAAACGTAAGTATTATTTTAGTTGCTGATTAATTTTAATATCAAAATGAATCTATATGTATATTTTTTTAATTTGTTAACTTATAAACAAAGTTATATGTGAACTCCACGAGGGTGATTTGTAAATAAAGGTAGAACTAGTGTTGAAATTAAAAAACAAGTCAACTGCATGTTACACTAATATTTTAACTAATCTTAATTGTAGCAATTAATCTCCAAGCGTCCTTTTTTAAATTCAAAATGTTGTTTTTGATAAAAAAAACTAGTGTTATATTTATTTTTTCTTTCCATCAGCGCCTGGACGGAGTCCACGCATTCAAAGCAGGCAGAGCCCACATCTACAAGCCGGTAGGAGCCCACTTGTAGGTACAAGCTGTTAGAAGTCTCCGCAACCAAACAAGACATTCTCATCTCGCCAGAACACAGGGGTTGGAACAACGAGAGCAACTCGTATTAATCGAAGAAAAACGGGTGAAAGCAGAGTGCTTAGCGGTGATTGCGTTTAAAATAGCTGCTGAAAAATTGGGGCAGTGTGCCGAATCTTTAAATGAAAGTAGTGCTGCCATTCGTACAGAGTCTGTTCAAGTATCATCAGCCTTGAGGAAGATTGCAAATACAATATGCAGTAGAAAATAGTTTTAGAATAGAAAAATACTTGTTTATTAAGCATGATGTCTTAATGGTTTTTATTTTGTACATAGTATTTTTTTTAAATAATTTCATTATCAAGTATAATAGTCAATAAAATTATTATGTATTACACAATTACAATTTTGTTATTTTTACAAACCTTGAGAGTTTACATATTCTATAATATATACATAGATAGTATATACATATAATTTATAGATACTAAGTTCTGTAAACTAATGTCTTAGGAGGATTTTGGCTGTAAAATGGTATGAACATGTCACAAATGATGCTGTGATACAGGAGAGACGATGGTCCTGGCTGGGTCATGCTCTGAGAATGCCCAATGATAGTTGGCCAAAATAAGCACTATTCTTCCGTCGGCCCGAGCGTCCCTCTTTCACAATACACTGTTCCTGTGACAACGACATCTGAGCGCAGGGAATTTCGTGGGAAGAGGTGACGTGATTGGCAAAGAGACGCTCTGAATAGATGAGGCTGGTTTCTGCCCTGTTCTCCCGAGAGGAGCGTTGAGGGCGATGATGATGATATATATGTAAATACATGAAACGTGTACTTTCAATTCGTCTATGATGTGAATTCCACAGCTAATGCATGTCTGGCTTGTATACCTATGTAAGTCATGAGCTGCATAAACAACTTACAAAGAATTCTAAATAATTTACTCTTGAAACATATTTTTTGATATTCTGAAACACAACTCCTGAAACATTTCTTTTGATATTCTATGATTTACTACAAATTCCCCACCACTCAAGCTAGACACATTTTATGAATATCTTGCTATTCTACGCAAATTCTTTCGCTGACGAATATTAACTTGATGTCGGTTTTCCAAATTTATAAAAAAATAATGCCAAACGAGCCATTTTTTAAAGTAATTTAATAAATTACTTCTTCTCGATTCCAAAAAAGTTACTTTCTTGCGATCGAGTATGTAATGACAGTTAGTCGATTTCAACACAATCCCACGAAATCGAGTTACTGTCAAAACGACGTCAAGAGTACCAATTTTCAAATTTTACACGATTTCACATCTTCTTCAAATCAACACTCTATTCCAATGCGATCCGGCGCTAGCGTCGAATTTCAAGAGTACCATTTTGAAATTTTACGATTTTGTGATTGGGATCGAGTATCCAGAGTAACACTGCTGATCTCTTCATAGCATCTCGTTTTTCGATACTAATCTTCGTTTCAATTGCAGACATTTTTATGAAACGAACAAAAATGTCTTAAAAATTGTTTACGTAACTTGTGAATGTAGCGCAGTAATGGATAAAAAAATAATGAAATTACTTGGCTGTTAATAATAATAATAAGTGATATTGCCATGTAACCTATGCAGTTATAGAAACTTGTTAAATAATGCAACAGTATTGCCACGGTCAAGGTAATTATGTGTTATTTATATATTATGATTACGCAATAAGAAGGTTCTATCAGCCAATAAGGAAACTAATGATAATGTAGTGAGTACAATACAAAGTGCCATTTACTTGCATCTCGATATTTCCTACAAATAAATATTTAACAAGGCGCGGTACTGTTATAAGACAACTTGCACCGGTAGTTAGCCGTTTGAAGAAATGCTACAGTAATGTCATGTCGCTATAAATGGAGATATTGTATTGCTATCTGCCACAAATGATTTATTTTCTCCGTGTTAAACGTAAAAGTTATAAAATCATAACTTTTTCTCCTAACGTTATTACTCCTACTTTTAATGTAAATAAAACAAAAAGCTCTGTTAATTTTTACGATGTACTTTTATTTTAGTGAACAGTTTTGACGTGTCAAGTCATGGGTGGCCAACCTTTTCAGCAGCCGGGCCAAATTTCAGAATGAGATTTCCTACCGGGCCGCACAACAATATACTCCATATATGGAACATTTGGTAATATTACTTCACCTTAAAATTTCTACCCCCCTCGTTACCCAATTTTCAAAATGGTACAGGAATTTGAATGTTTCAAAACTCCTCAGTTTTCTTTAAGAATATTTTCTCTAAGTACCTCTTTCAAAAAAGTAGCGGGTGCTTGTACCGATTATTATTAAAAAAAGTGTGCATATGCTTCGCGGGCCGCACGTAGACCCCCAACGGGCCGCGGGTTAGCCACCCTTGTGTTAAGTCATTGTCAAACTAATCCAAAAAATATAGTGAGCACTGATGATGTTAATATAACGAAAGATCTTTGCTAAAATATTTAAAATAAATAACAAGTGAAAGTAAACAGTGTTTTTGATTTTATTTTTATAACAAAATTTATTTACCAAAAAATATATAACATACTTTATATAAGGTTCAAAGGGTTAGTTTGACAAAGACATAACATTTCGAAAACTGGTCACTAAAAGAAAAGTACATCGTAACACTTCAATCAAGTTTTTATTTTATTTATATTAAATTACGGAGTTTTACAAAATAAACAGTAATGGAGTATAAAGTTATTACTGCTGTTTTTTTTTTTGTTGCTATTTTTTTTTCGAAAAAAATAAGACATTTTACATCTTAAATTCAGCGTTGAGGTTTGCCACCCATCCTGAATGTCTTGATTTTATACTGGCACGAAGAGGACAGTTTGTATGTTTCTTACATACAGCTGATCTGCTGGCTACCCCACTTGTGGGATATGCCGTGATGGTATAGTAGTAGTAGTAGTAGTAGTTTTTTATTTATTTCATAAATATTTAACTTTCTTATTAGATACGCTCAGTTTTGTAAACAGCAGAAGAGGTGTTTTTAGTTTTATTTGATGAATACAATTCATATATTGTACTTGGCACAAATTGTCCCACAAGGGATGGTATCCCGAAATTTTATAAATAATAATAATAATTCAATTCATATTACACATACTCGTTTTGTATAAATAAACTAATTTTTTAGTATTTCTATTTTTGTGTAAATGAGGAATATAAGAGTCTTATGAGATTTGTTGCAAATGTATTACTTGATTTTCTTGATTTTGACTAACTTTTTTTTACCAAAAATGTAGTTTCTAATCCGTCATATTTTAATAAATTCGTTAATTCATACATAAATGTAATGAAAAGCTCAATTTGTTTCAGGTTATAGTGGTAGGTATGTATATGTTCTCAGATACATGTGTCTACTGGGTTTGTAGCGGCATATGTTAGTTTATTAGAATAATAATTTGGATTTAAGAGTATTATATATGAATATTTGTTGTATATTGTATATTTCGCTATATTCTGTATAATCTTAAGAGTTAATGTCATTATAATGTAGATAATGGTACGATATAGGAACGTTCCCTGGAAATTTTCTAAGGACATCCTACGCTTTCAACACAGCGATATGTAGGCTGAGTTATTATGTAATGTTATTATATTATATCTTTGTGCTTTACTACTAAATATAACATCCGAGGGTGGTGTGATCTTAGTGCGGTGCTGATGTGGGCACAAGGAGCCATTAAGTAGATTATATGTTGACATTTGCAAGCAAATATGGGAGTGGTAACAATGCTTCTATATCAATTTATGCGCTAATAGTTTTCTTTTGTTGTTGTCCGCGAGAACTGTCTTTATGTTTAACTCTGTTTATTTACTATTATTGTTTTAGAGAGTAAGAAAATAATGTATCCCTGAATTAGAACTACTAAATAAAAATAATGAAAGGTTTTGATTTACCATTTTCTTTTTGTTGGTGAATGTTTTCCCCGCTTTGGAACAGGATTAACATGTAGGTACTCTTATTATTATTTAAGATTTAATTGATCTTGAAATTTATAATGATGTCAAAAATAAATTTTATAATTGCAAAGAAATTGTATTAAATTTGCTCTTCAACGTTTCTCTCAGTATCACACATTGGAGACGAGCTACCTTCATTCAGAACCATTCTGTTTCAATTGTCATTCCTCTCTATGAAATACACTCAGGTATTTAATAAAAAGTGATCAGTAGTTTAATCATTATAAAATACATTCCTTTTATCGCTATGTCAGCTGCTGTAGCAAGGCATCTGTTGTTATGAAATTATTATATAATGCTAATAAGACGAATTGATAGAGCTCCTTCGCGTCTTCGCTACTAGATAGATACTAACAAGGTGCAGTGTTGGGGTAGGCGGGTACTTGACATTATTATTCATATTATGATTGTTCTGTAGAACATGTTTGTCTATGGTTACGGAGGCTTTATTTGAGAATATTGTTATTATTATTATCATCACTGGTCATTGTTCTCCATCTTAATCCGGATTTACTTTTTACGATACAAAGACGATTAACAGTCAGTCACTGATGTTTTGAAAATTATGTTGAATTATTTTCAGCGATAAATAAGTTGTTAAAGCATTTGCTGTATTTAAGAATTATGTGTTGTGCTATGGTAAGCAAGTACACAGTAATATTATATTAACGTATCGAGAATTTCATTTCATATTTATCTTTGAGTCAAACTGCCATTCTTTGTGTGAATTGAAGGGTTTCATTTTCGTGTTTGTATTTGGAACTGAGTATTGTAGTTTTAATAGTTATGCATTTATACCGAAATGAGTATAAAACTTTTATCTAATTGCAAATATTTAATTAATGTATTGTGATTACATAATTATACACGATGTACATTTTCATTTCCTCGTTGCTATTTATGGCTAAAGATAGCAACATTATTTTTCTATTTGGTTTTTTGATGATTTGTAGCCTCGATCATATCTATAACATTTTTTTCACTTCCGTGATATTTGTTTGTTTATATACACCTCCTTTCATCGCTAGTTTACTCGTGTTGTCTATTTTTCTTTATTTGTTTCTTTTATAACCATGCTCGGCTGTCGTGCGCAAGCTTTGAAGTTCTTTAATGCGGTATAATAATGAGCTTTTGTCTGAGATATTGCCATATAAGGGACAGAACGCAGAACGTTTGTTTGCCATTAATGTGATGGTGCTTATTTAATTAACTACTTACCTACAATTTATCAAAGTAATAGTTTTCAATAATTAAGCAGTCCAGCAAGCCATATATCTTATTATCTTTGTCAGTAATCAAATGTATCCTTTTTATATAAGTTGAAAAAATCTCTAGACTCAATTTCATTTAGTCTATAGAGTTTTATTTATCTTATATGTAATAATTAAATATTTATTGTGTTTTATACAACGTTTTCGAAACAAAATATTTTAGCGCTACATTTTGATTAGATAAAGAACATTTTCAAACATTCCATTGCAGTGAAATTTCCACATCGATAACTGCTATCATATTACGCTGAATAACGTTGTTATGAAACAATCAAAAGTGTTCCAATAAATCTATGTAGTTAGCACTGCTGAATGACAAAGGATTTTACTGATATAATATATTTGCGAATTTCATCGAGTCCTTATGCAAACTGTAGCAATAATAATATCTCAAGATTGACATATTGCCGTATGACGGTATGACGGTAAAGCACAACACCTACGTACTATGAAGGTGTTTACTTTACACGATACAAAACATTTCCTTCTAGTTACGATACCAAACCTATAACAATTGTAATGTAATGTACCTACATACATATATCTGTAATTAGACACACAAAGCGTAGCATGCTTATGTTTTCATTGGTATGTCATTGAGGTGTCTCCGATACGTACGACAGTCTATATAGTCTATAAACCTCCCATATTGCATCACAATAATATAATATCATGGCGTTGACTCATGTGACACTTACCCAATACCCTTTGATCTACTTATGTAGGTAAATATAGGTTGATATTTTCAATCGACGGTCCTTAGTGGAAATTCATGTTGAATTAATTATAAATAAAACACTTATATCCACTGTGACTTTTGTTGGCTTTCAAGAGCTTTCGCTCTCATCATCAGGCTACCTATGTAGGCTTTAATATCGCTCTGTTGTAACAATCCATTTGAACTTTTTATGAAATCCTTAAATTGTGTATAGTAAAAAAACTGCACGATCATAACGTTTATCTAGTAAATGTAAAGTTTTATATTGATTATTTTATAATACGCCGTTACGAGTGGTTTGCCAGGAAAAAAATATCATAATATTATGTACATAATTCGAAATAGGCGTGTGACATATATTTCGCACGCAATATCCACTCGATAAAAGGGAAACACGAACACAGGTAGGTGGGCTTTCTTAATTTCAAAGATATAAAAAAAAAATCACTTAGGTTCATTAAATATATTTTAATTATAATAAAAATGTTAATAGATGAAATAAATACTAGTATTGATAGTTTCTTAAAGCTTTTAATATCACAAAAAAATGATAAATAAATAATTATTTATTAAAGTATGTAATATATTAGATATGTTTTTCATAGCTCCAGCGTGTCTAAATAAGAAATATTATATTAACATAAGCCATTGTAATATATTGTTGCATTGTTTAATTATTATTAGAGACAAAAATGTCTAGGACAAGTTCTATGTGACTCATTTACATAAAACTATCAACGAAAATATGAGTAAACCAAATTATAATGTGTGTGGTCGTTGTATACGATGACATTTTTCGACGTTTTCATATACTCTTGAGTCTTGATAAATTTTATGACAACAACAAATAACATAGATACCTACATTTATGGACTTATATTTTTTATTTGTTGCTTGATTTCATCTGTTATAATAAAGGATGTAAATATCCGGAGGTCTTTTTTTACGAATGTATTTAATTGTTAATTATTACCTTCAAGGATATTTCTACTTGTAGAATTATTAAGTAGCTAGTAGAGTTGGGAATAACGGCTCTTTGAAAATAATGGAACGTAAGCGACTGTTATTTATTTATATTCTGTTATTAGAAAAGCTACCGTTATCACCCCCCTCCCATAAAAAAAAAAAAAAAAAAAAAAAAAAAAAAAAAAAAAAAAAAAAAATTACCTGGTTGTGTTCAAATTTTTTTTATCTGGCGACGAACAATAATAAGATACGCAAGATTAAACGCGCAAATAAAAAAGAAGTCATTTTAGATCTTAAACTCGTCGATGAGGTTTGTCCCCCATCCTGTCTTATTTTTTTGTCTGGCAACTTTTCTAATAATATAAATAGTTATAATTAAAAGATTAAAATAATCTCTTTTAAATTATATCAATAATAAAATTAATATAGTAAAAGATTTTTTTACTATATTAATTAGATTAAAAGTTTTTAATTTAATTTTATGAAAAATAAACATGTAAAATCATGTGGAGATAGTCCTTTGACCACTCAGGTGATAAAAGGGTTATGAATAATTATCTACCCGTATCTCGAACTCATAATACTTTTGTGTCAATCAACAGATGTCCGTAGTAGTACCGTTTTGAGGCGAAAAAAAGAACGCGTTCCTTTTCAAATAATACCTAAATATTATTTTCCATACTAAATTGTATCACCGCGTGATTTGGAACGTCATTGGTAATACCTAACCGGTCGTCCATAGTAAAATGTATGGCGGTGTGATAAGTAACACTATTATTAATATTTAAGTGATTTCCCATACAAAATTTGATATCTGTGATAATTCACGTCGTTCGGAACGAAGTAGCGGGTCGTCGTCAGAAATCACTCGATAATAGGGTGATGTGATATATCGATATTCTGCTACCAAGCTTCATAAAAATAATTTAATATATCATGCGTTCCTCGTTATAACGACCAACTCTAGTAGCTAGCTAAGTTCTATTTTGCCACAAGAAAATCAATCTAACCTGTGATAATATAGATATTTACAAATCATATCTCGTTTAAATTTGATAAATTTAAGAATCAATGAATTGTAGTAAGCATATAAGACTGAAGGTTTGATTGATCGTATTGTCTACGTATTTGCTTACATTATGACTAGATAAATTGATAATTTTACTGAACACAACAAACAATACAGATATTAGACTATTGAAAAAAAAATCTGAAAGCTAAGCATCCTCCTTACAGAGACAAGTCTCGTGTAAAGGAGGGTAAAGCTAGTGAATATGTAGTATGAAGTACAGTAATCAAGAGTTTTGATTAAGGGATTCAATTGTATTTATATCGTATCCTGTTATTGAAAATATAGTATCTTATTAAAAGTACGGCATATTGTATGTCTGGACTCTCTGGCGCCGCCACCCTTTATGTTACATACGGAACCTACACTGGACCAAACATTCCCATATCATCATATTAAAAAAAAAACATATCATTATTATTTCCGATATCAAAGGCACGTAATTAATTAAATCCGTGTTCCAATATTTTTTGTTAACAATATTAAAGGATAGTTATAATTTATCATTCTTGACTAGGCGGCGCTATATCGTTATAAAAATGTACCGTGTAACTACTCGCGTGCCTATTTAATATTATTGTGTACCTACATGAGTATGTAGATGGTAATTCCATATAACTATGTGTTGAGAATATAATAATTATATTTAGATTTAGTAGATAACCTTGACATAGGATTTACTTGAATCGGGTGCTTAGCTTAAACTGAGTTAATAAGATAAGTAGTACTAAATATAGTTTTAAGGATATCTTGACTCTTTGTGGAAATTGAGTACATATTACATAGAAAAAATGTTCAATTTTTATCTATGTAAAATATGTGCGTTGCTTAGTAATGAAATGAAGAAAATATATAATTTAATTTCAACTTCTACAAATGAAAACGTTTGTGTAACTATCTCACGAGCTTCTTTCTAGTATTAATCTTAATTTAAAGAAAAAAAACAACAATATTTTCAATGTAATCCTTGTGTATTTGTGTATCCATATTAAATGAAATTAAAAAAACTTTAACTTTTTTGTACACGCTATTTTTATTTCTGTATACAATATTGTTTCGTTTTTTAATGAGACATTATCAATACTAAACTAAACAAAACAAATAATAATCAATTAAGGTGAAAATACAGTGGTAGTGGTAGAGGGGGGAAAAAAAAGTTGTTATGTAAACTTATATCATAGAGTAGAAAAGTTGTCATGGGGATAGAGAAGTTCTCATGGAACTTGTTCCATATCTTTTTGAACTGCCATACACGTTAAAATATATTCAAACACACATAATTGTTAGAATTTTTCAAATTATAAGAATCTACAGAATGTGTTATGTCAGCTCCTCAAGAAAATATCAATTATAAAATTCTATGAAGCATGCAGTTTCATCAATCAATGCGAAATTATTCTAGATGGAACTTGTTTCAACCCGGGCTCTGTGTCACTGGATGTTTTTTTTTCCATGAATATACCTTTCTTATTTTTAGATCGATAAGTGATGTTGGTAAGTATTGAATGGATGGATTGATTATCTCGTAATCGTTGAGTCATAACTTCGTTGATGTATGTATTGATAATAATATAATATATAAGTGTTCCAATCCGTCAATTGTCATGTCATATGCACGGAGGTGTAGATGAAATGGATATGGTGAGACCTGTAAAGGTAATCGATTGGCCGCAACTATTTCCTCGTGGGCGCAAAATTATATTCCCAAGGGTATTGTGTAACGCGACTTTAAATGGTTAACACCAGGCCATTATTACAATATACTGTAACTGGTGTTGTTGAACTATTTATTCATACAGTTAGGTGTATTGAAATACGAGCAGGATTTGTTACATCAATAGAATTAGTATTGTCATAATAATAAAATTAATACGATTCGCCAATTAAGTGATGTTGATTTATTTTATTATACCAGGTATATTCAACGTTATTCTGTCATTTATCAATAATAATAATAATGATTTATGTCTATTTGTTTTGATTACTTGTAATCGTTGTTGTTTCATATTTTATCTTGTAGTGTTCAATGTTCAGGATCTGTAATGGTATTTATCTATCACATACCTATGCCTTTTTTTGGACACTCAATAATTAAGAATGAAGAGTAAGATAGATATTTTTTATTGACATGGAGAGGACATCTCGCGTGCTTAAAACATGCAGTTATTCCGCTGATTTACCGTGATTTAGTATTATAGAAGTACATTATGTAGTAAGCATTCAAAGTACTGTAGATACATTATTATCTACTACTCATTTCGTAAGTTATTACTTACGGACAAGTAACTGATTGTTAAAAGTTTTCGTTGACGATAGTAGATACTGTTATTTTGCAGCTGTTGTGCATATAATATGTACGTCTACCATGATCTTAATGTTTATTACCGTGGAAGTTGTAGACACCTTAAAGATGATTTTTTTGTTGAGCAATAAAGTTTTTCCATAATTAAGATCTATTATACTCATTTCTTTATACAATGTAAGCTATAAAATATTCCTATAGGTTCTTATTTTTTCAATGTGATATAACTAATTGAAGATTGCAAATACAAAGAAAATTACACTTTTCTATGAACGCAATTTATTGGAACACAATAATGTGTGTAGCAATGTATAGAAAATTATAACTGTAAACAAATTTTTGTGAAAAATAGTCGTTATTTTTATTTTCTTTATAATTCTAGTAATAGATAGTATAGATTGAACTCTTTTTTGTTATCCTAGTGCCAATACAACACAATACGCGAGTGAAACCTGGACACAGTTGTAGAAGCAGTTAATGCTTCAGAAACGGGATTGTTAAAAAGGATGTAATGTATCCATCGATGTTATTTTTACAATTAACCATTGCATGATGAGGTCATATATGTAAATTTAACACATGAAACTACCATACCCGATACTCTTTGTCTGTTGGGAAAGGAAAATGGCATGATAGTATCTATTTTCAATAATCTACATACCTACTAATTCACTGATCCAATGTCTTCTTTCACAAAAGTATGATGGAAAATAATAAAATGGAGCATTCATAAAACATCACTCTTTTTGCACCCTCTGTAAATTAACAATCACGTTTTTATGTTCATGGTCATATATATGTAGGTGTGTAGAAAAAGGCTAAATAAATAACGTAAGTTTGGTGGTAAAAAGTTTTATTTCAAGCAAAGTTAATAAAAGAAAATAAAGATATAATATGAAAGAGTGATAATTAAAAAAAATATTCTATTTTCATCTTCACAATCTGAAATACATAAAAATTTAAGGAAATAATATTATATTCTTTACTGTAAATCATTCCTCATAGGTTTCACAAATCAAAATGGCGCCTGAATAATGACATATGACATTTTGTTATTGTCGTTGCGATAGCAATTTGATAAAATACGATTCGTAATACGTTTAACTAGCCAAAATACAGCGGTAATCAAATAACGCATGCTTAACCCGGTGCATGATCTACTATTGTTTTATAAAATCGGAAAATCGGTAATTAAACCAAACTTTGGTTAAAATTGGTATCAAGCATTACGAACGGATGTTTATAAAATCGGCCCTAAGTGTAATTACAACAGATATTCGTATGGCATTCGCCAAAAAATCTAATATTGCTGCGGCCTTTCTGGACATAAACAGTGCATATGATAACGTACTTCTTCCACTGGTAAAATCTAAATTACTAAGAATGGGAATCCCTTCCAATTTGTCCTTCTTGATTTTCAATATAATGTCCGAACGTCAAATCCTGTTGGAATCTCCTCAGGGAATGATAGAGAGAAACGTCTATAAAGGACTTCCGCAGGGTAGCGTGCTAAGTCCAATCTTATTTAATATTTATACTGCTGACTTACAATCATTTCTACCAAACTCCTGTTCCATTCTTCAATATGCAGATGACTTTGTCGTGTATTCTTCAGACATCTCTATTCCCACTGCAGTAGCTAGGCTTCAGGAAGGCTTGAATACAATGAATACATGGCTCAAGGAAAATGGCATGAGCTTGTCCCCATCGAAAAGTCAAGTAGTGATCTTCTCAAAAAAACACAGGATCCCTAACGTATCTATCCATCTGGACAATACATTGATTCCTGCGAGCGAATATGTAAAGTTTTTGGGAGTTATTTTTCATAGAAAGCTTAATTGGAACATGTACGTGGAGCACATTGTAACGAAATGCGAAAAGGGAATAAATGTCCTTAGAGCCATTTCCAGAGTCTGGTGGGGTTCACATCCCATTACCATGAAAACCCTTTATATTTCTCTGGTGCGCAGTCACTTGGATTATGGTTGCCAAATTCTTGATCCTCTACCAAGATACCTCGAGTTGAAACGGCAAAGAATCCAATCCAAATGTCTGCGTATGATTTTAGGGGCGATGAAGTCCTCGCCCATTGATACATTGCAGGTAGAATGCGCAGAAATGCCTTTGAATTTGCGAAGAAAATCATTGACCTTCAAATTTTTATTAAAAAGGTACAATAATTCCTCACACCCACTATGGAATGGACTCACTGCTCTCATGGAAATACAGTCCTCTCATGTAGCCCTACGGGCCAAGTCTATTTCAAATATGTGTTTCACTTTACAGGAGATCAATTCCCTCAATATTACTAGAAATGATTTTCACATTCAGATGTACTCAATTCCGTTTGAAACGATAGCTTATCAACCAGTAATTTGTACAACAATAGATATTGATCGCTCGACCACTGAGAATTACGGTGAGTCCATAGTTCACAATTTGTTTATGTCCGAAATTTCCCGTAGATGGCCAGACTCCGTATCGGTATTTACAGATGGGTCTAAATATCCTCAGATTGGTTGTGGAGCAGCTTTCTATATACCTGATCTAAAAATCGAGTCCAAATTTCGCCTTCCCAAAAATTCTTCCGTATTTACAGCGGAGTGTATTGCACTCAGAGAGGCTTTAAGTGAGATAATCAATCTTAGTATAGAAAAGTCTGTTATTTTTACTGACTCGCTTAGTCTTGTTATGAAACTGGATAGTAATGGCAATTATGACCCCTGTGATTACTTGTTCTGGACAATGAAAGAATTGCTATTTAATGCGATGATCAAGGGTTTGCAGATTGCAATTGTGTGGATCCCTTCACATGCGGGCATTGGTGGAAATGAGAAAGCTGACCAATTAGCTAAGAGCGCTTGCTTAACAGGATCTGATCCTCAAAGATACCAGCGTCCTAGGAATGAATATTTACACGATTACGAGTCAAAACTAAAACAAGAATGGTTCAATGTTTGGCAATCTTCTTGAAAAGGGCTTCGTTATAAAAATATCCAGTATACCTACAATTCCTACTTCACCGTGGTATGCTGAAGGAAAATTATCGAAAGTCGATATTTCTTTAATATGCCGGCTGAGAATCGGACATTGTTCGGTCGCATCTCATTTGTTTAAAATCAAGGTCATTAACTCGCCCGCGTGCGAATGTGGAGCCGAAGAGGAGACAGTGGATCATATATTTTTTGAGTGTTCGCTGTTGAATCGGGAACAATTTATAAGTGAGATCCGACAACACAGTACTTCATTCCCTATAAACATGCAGTATCTCTTGTGTTTAAATAACAGTAGTGTTCATAAGAGTATTGCAAAGTTTTTGAAGGGAAACAATAAACTGATTTGAAAATCCTTCCCTACAAATTGATATTGTTTTAGAATAAAAATAATTTGTATTCCCATGTATATAGATAGCTACAACATAGATAATAAACTGCTTTGAAAATCCGTCCCTACAAGTTGATATTATTTTGGAATAATAATAGTTTGTATTCACTTGTATATAGATAGCTACTATATCGATAATAAACTGCTTTAAAAATCCGTCCCTACAAATTAATGTTATTTTAGAATAAGAATAATTTGTATTCACATGTATATAGATAGCCACTATATAGATAGGTATTATAAGTACCAATTAGTTGCGTTGTATCATTTTTTGATTTTATGCTCGCTTCTAATGCGTAGTTGCGGTAGGATGTTATTTTGCAGTTTTGTTTGTTAATTTTATTTTTATTACGGCAAAATCACTCAGAATTGGGTGGAATGCCTAAATAATAATAAAAAAAAAAAAAAAAAATATGTAGTTGCTTTGTAATTATGAAATGTTTTTCTTTTATCTCGATGCAACTATACTGAATTCGTTGATTACAGTTTTTTTTTATCTGTGCCTTGATATTGATACTCTGAATATTTTTTTGGACAAGGCCACACATCACATAATATGTTAATTCATTGCACGATTATTAAATATATTCTCATGTTTTTCTCAACGAAGTTACGTTTTAAAAGTATAATAATTTATCACAGATTTTTGAACAATCTCAAACCTATTAATAAATTGTTTAATTACCATCGTTAAGTGAAACACGACTCACGTTAATGTATTTGTTGCCGTTTATTATATCAACTAGATACATGCCGGTTATTTTTCATATTAATCCGGCCTCCATTAGCGCAACTGATGATATATCATTTTTTCGTTTTCCCACTGTACATTTTAAAGTATTCAGTAATTTTTAATCTCTTCATATTTCATATGACAAGTTGAATAATTAAATATATAGTTTATTGCCATCAATGAATGTCACAGAATAAGTCACATTTACCATATCATAGTGAATAAAATATTTTATTGGTGTATAGAATTTGGAAGACACACGAATTGAATATAAGTCGAAATCTACACACAAAAGTTATTAATATTTATTGTTATTTAATTTGGTTTTCAGCGCTGTTCGGAGCATATCGGACCAAATGCAGATGCACATTACCAAGCCGTGTGCCGCGTCCTTGTCACGGAGGCTGTGGAATTGGGCCAGTTTTTGGCGCGAGTCAGAGATTCTGCTGGGGACCTGTGCGATCGAGCTGATGCAGCGGGGTCTCGTAACGAGCTAACGAACCTTCAGTTTTCTGACTGGGTAAGTAAATATTATTTAAGGTATTATTACTTCATAAATGTTAGGCTATTCGTCTGTTTTCCCATATTTGTATTGCTGTAATTTGTGTAAGCACTAACGTGATAAATATTATTTCAAATGTTGTCGACTGTGAGAAAAAAATTGTACCGTCTTTTTGCACCTCTAATGGGTATGAATTTGGATCAGTTTATTTTAAAACACTGCATTTTTTGTACATTCCGAGAAATTAAATGTATATTATTACGTAGTACTTTTTACTAATTTCACGCTTAACAATAACTGACAATGTTAAAGAAAATATAACTTCTATATCCTCATGGCTTAGGTTCTATACACCTGTAATAAAAGTATAGAATACTTGCGGTTTTTGCCTAACCACTAGCTATTTTATGTACGTACATAATAATGATTTATTTTAATCAGCTCGACGTGTTCTCTGAATACTTATGCAGGCCATAGATTGATAAATAAGAATGAACTTTATCACTGTATTGCAATATTGATTATTGTCCATGACATTTGACCATAGTTATTTTCCCTTCAATTATCCAATAAATATTGAAGTTCAATAATTTGCTTTTTATTGAAAATATGCTGGCGAGTGAATTATCAAAAAAAAAAGTATTAAATTATTTTATACTACTATACTATACTATACCATCACGGCATATCCCACAAGTGGGGTAGCCAGCAGATCAGCTGCATCTAAGAAACATGCAAACTGTCCTCTTCGTGCCAATATAAAATCAAGACATTCAGGATGGGTGGCAAACCTCATCGCTGAATTTAAGATGTAAAATGTCTTATTTTTTTCGAACACCTGCCTTTTACAGGGCACTCGAAAACTTACGCAGAAGAGTGGGAGACCAAATTAAATTATTTTATAATCTCTAAAATGTAGTTATTAAATTTATTTAAATAAGATTTTAGTTAGATTATTTTGTGCAGTAATATACTGTATGTAACTATATCTGCATCGCAGTAAAAACTGTGTAAAATAAAGTTGTAATAAAAATATCATCTCCGTAGATTAGTCTTAAGTAATTTATGTTATTGCATATTATAATATGTACCTATATTATGCTGGCTCGTAGTGCGTTATAATATGCTACATACCTACCCTTGCATCGCTGCTTTTTGTTTTATTTTCACCATAATTTATGCAAAGTGGAGCTATTCCGATTCATTCATGTATTATGTTACACAACATCTTTATGTTATTGCATATTATAATATGTACCTATATTATTGCATATTATAATATGTACCTATATTACCTATGCCTATATTGCATATTATAATATGTACCTATATTATGCTGGCTCGTAGTGCGTTGTAATATGCTACATACCTACCCTTGCATCGCTGCTTTTTGTTTTATTTTCACCATAATTTATGCAAAGTGGAGCTATTCCGATTCATTCATGTATTATGTTACACAACATCGTGTTTAACATGAAGCATAGGTATAATATATCAACAAATCTGACATAAAATGAATGTACTATATTATTCGTTGTTGGTATATACTACTACTACTACAACTGAATAATATGTATTGTTTGAGTATAAAACTGATGCTTATCATAAATCCTCTTCTTTTCTAATGTTTCATAACTACGGCTAATATTTTTGTGTAATGTTAGAACATCATTAAATATTTATGTTTCGTACATTTGCAATATTCTCTATTATACCTACATACTAAAATATTGTTGCGAAATTTCCCGGCCGAAGATCTGTAGGTATTGAATTAGCAATGCGAGAGCTATTTTCGAAGATGTTACTACGTTTCATGCGTGTGAGTATTAAATTCATTTTTTTCGTAGGTGTTATTGTTCACGTGGATTTGACAAAATTTGTACTTTGTCGTCATTGTCTTCTTGGCTAGATTTTTATTGTTAAAACAAATCGATTATATATAGAACATCGAGCCCAAAAACTATTATTCTTATAAAATGTAATGAATGTATCTGAAGTGGGCACCGTGGATAATGTATGACCAAAGGCTAGATCATAAAATGTTTGTTTATGCAAAGCGATGCATGATAATAGTTCCTTCGCCATTATGTAACAGTAAAGCTACTGCGGTGCGGTCGTTAGATAAAGTTCTAGAAATTACATACTAGAAAATAAAAGAACCCATGAAACATCAAAGTGTTCTGTTGATGTAAGCTGTAATTTCCATAAACGTAGTATCTGCGCTATCTCTAATGAATGATCCTGTTATATAATCTTTATATAGCATGTGATTGCGATACAATGTACGCACCTATGTATATGTATATGAAGATATGGCACTTCAGCGATAAACTCGCCCATTGCACAAAATTATGATTCAGTACTATACAGAATTGAGGCAGCAAGAGCTGCATTTAATAAAATGAAACCACTCTTCTGCAATGATAGCATAAATTTGAAGCTCCGCCAAAGTGGAGGAGCTGTTCCGAGCGGCGCAGGACAGGGTCAAGTTCGCCGAGGTGATCGCCAACGTTGGGGGGACCCGACAGGGCACTTAAAGAAGAAGAAGAAGTATACTATTGTAATGCAATAAAGATTATTATTATTATATGTCACAGGGAAGTTATGAAAATCGAGATTTGATCAAATCGCAGACGCAACAATAGAAGCCTGATACACAAAAAGGTCCCAAGGAGTAGAATGCCCGAAATCTAATAATTCTAAATATTTTTTTATTCTGATCTACGAACTTTTCAAAATCCAAGTTGGCAACACTGTGCGAGTTTTGACAATTCATCTTCTTACTAAAACCGTTGTATTTGATTAAATTACTTACTTTTTTAGGGAAATCGCTTTTAAACATCTTCCGTGAATTGATCATCTCCCTTAGGGATTTGATTACAGCACGATTTTCATTATTTCCCTGCGAAATATAATATATATAACATAATCTTTGCATTATTATCAGCTTGGAATGTAATGGTTCCTTAATGTCTGTGTGCGATATTTCCCATTGCAAAGTTGTATGTTATATTTATTGTCTATTCGTGTATTTCTTTTTGCAGCAGACATAGTTGCTGATAGCTTATTCATGTCAATGTGTACATGTGTACATTTTATGCCATTTATGTATGAAAACCATAATTCAAAAAAAAATATCTTTTATATAAGGGTAAGTATATTCATATTTTCGTCAATTTTTAATTTTTATTTAGCCACTATGTTTCGATAGTAATATACTTTGTAACAAATACTTATGAATTTTCTCAACATTTATACATTTACTGCAAAAGTACTTAAAATATAATATGATGTATAAAGATATTTTTTTGATTAATAACGATCACCCTATCTTAACAAAGTACATATTATCTGTATCTACTCACATACATATCAACGGTTTCTAACAATAGTTGTATTTTAAATATAATTATTATTTATTAGCGTCTAATTAATTGTTTTAAACGAGTGACACGATTGAAGTTTCATGTAAAGGTTGATTTGTCTCAAACAATGCGGTATCTAGCACAGTCCTATCGAGGTTCGTTAAGACAAATCGTTTCGCCTTAAGGTTCTCCTATATTGGGATGACTAATGTAGCGCCAGTGCAATGTGTTTGTTTTGTTTTGGTTACAATTAGCTATCTATATTATATCTATATAGGTACCTTCACCAAACAAATAAATAAACCTGCATTTTGTTCTAATACAAATAATCTAACACACATAGGTAGGTACCGTATACAAAGCTCATGCAGTATTATTATTATTATTTATAACCGGACACGATTATTAATATTGGTCTTGATATTTTGATATAGATATTATATTGTTTTGTGAAAAATCTTTGACATTATATCCGATTTGGGTATTAGTTCGTCAGTTTTTACTCCGATTCGTTTGTAAAATACAATGGTTTGTGGAAACAAAAACAATACCTAATTAATTTAAATGACAAAAGTGGATGTGGAGGAAGCGAAGGAAGTGTGTAAAGATAGATCTGTTTGGCGTTCCGTTCTCTCTGCCTACCCCACTTGGGACATGGCGTGAGGGTATAGTATAGTATAGACAAAAGTGGATCATAATTATTAGCACAATGAAGTTCATTAAAGGTTTTGCTTTTATATTTTATACAACAAAGATAATTGAAGCGATTTACGATTCGCGGCCAGGCGAATCTCAAAAAAAACTCAAAAAAGATTATTTAAAATCACTTTATTAAAGTATAATATTAATTATTACACAATTGATTTTATTGTTTATTAAATAAAAGTATTGAATAAAAGAATCACAATGATATTTAATTAATTACACAACACAATACAATTTAACACAAGACCAGGATTTAACAACAGGACTTATTATAATAAACTGATAAAGTAATAATTAACTGAACGACAGAATATTAACACTGGGCTGACTAATTAGGTACTGACGACTATTCCCAGTGTGGAATACTTTATATAGTGTTTCCAGGCATTGGTACCTTGTGCATTAGTAACGTGTGCATTGGGATGACCTATTTTATTATAGTCAATATGTAAACATTCCCATGATCATATTACTGAGATTCTGATACGCGGGCATTCCCACGCTCGTGTTACTGGAATTATCTGGTATGATATAGGCTACTCTAGGCCTTATCATAACTCGCCCACCCTTAAAGAAAAACTTTAGTGGTAGCTGCTTCTATAGTGGTAGCTGCTTCTAAAGTTTTTTCGGGAGTTTCAGGCTTTTCTGCAATTTTATACTTAGATTTATATTTTACTACGACGCATCTGAACAATACAATAATTACAATTAATACAATAAAAACATATAAAATTAATGTCCAAGTGCTGATGGTCCTAGATACGGGGGTGTCGTCATCTTCTTGCATCCTTCTTTGCAGTTTCTTTACTTGTAGTAGGACATGGTTTAAATCGTCCAATTGTACATCTTCTAGTTGCAAGGGTTGCATAATGCTGTTCGGCGTCGGGACGCTGCGTCTTACTGCCATTTCTGTGGGTAGCTTGGCGAAGTGGACTGGTTCTAAATTGGTTTGATAACTCGTTATTATGTTTCCTTGTATTTCTGCTCTACAGTTACCCTCAATGTTAATCACATAACTGCCATCGAGGGTGTCAGCTTCCTTGCTATTATCACAATTTGTAGTCATTGTTGTCTCGTTAGGTGTTGAGACAATCCATAGATTTCCGTAGATATGTTGTATCTTTACTCTTTCTAGATGGACATGTTGTAGTTCGCATTTCGTGTAATCTCGAGTATGGTGGATCATCTGCAATTCACAGGGAGCGTCGCCCGTAATTGGTATCATCTGCTTGTTGTGGCATAGGTATTCGCCTGTGGTCATTTCTTCACATACTGTTTGGTCATATGTATACTGCTGG
Organism: Athripsodes cinereus; assembly: GCA_947579605.1. NCBI lineage: Eukaryota > Metazoa > Arthropoda > Insecta > Trichoptera > Leptoceridae > Athripsodes > Athripsodes cinereus. The sequence goes on from OX388305.1 coordinate 13,546,196, forward strand.
CCATTGCTCATTAGGAATTTATGTTGTGGGACGATTATTTGGAAAAGGTTGTTGGAAATTTTGATGGGAAATGCGTAAAGGTGATAATATGAGTACTGTTGATCCTCGACAATTGGAACCTCCATCACAAAGTGAACACTCGTTCCTTTGCGGTAAGCCTTTACTGTGGTACTTTTTTCAAAGTAAGGGATGCTATCTAAATCAGGTTCGGCTGGGAATCTAAAGCCTGTTGGCAAAAGGGGTGTTACTCGTTGCAATTCTAATGCAAACTCAGTTGGTTTAATGATTGACGGGTGTAGTGTACCTAACTTAGCAAATGTTATAGCATTCTCCACCTCCATTAATAATTGAGTGATTGTTTGCGCTTCAATAGTCATTTGATTAAATATTATCATTGATATAACATACTCATTGATTTCGTATCCCATTAACAAGGTATCATTCATGCGTGCTTCTAATTGCATTAAGCGCGCATTTAAGAGAAACTGATTTGATTTTAATTTGTTAGTGATATTTCGAAATGATTCAATTGCATTTTCTGTTATTGACAATTTGTCAACTGACATTTTTTGAACTTTATCTACAGTATTTTGAAGTTGTTTGATTGCCTTGTCGTAGTATTCGGCATCCGATGTGTCTAGATTTCCGGTTATTGCTTTGATCAAGCTTCCCAAACCATTGATAATTCCTCTCTTGATCCTTTGCTGTGGTATAACATGGTTCAGTCGTTGTTTTGCTTCAGCTATAGCATGGTTCAATAGAGAGTCAAAGTTATACAGTTCTTCTCTATATATTAATCCATATGTTGTTTTATTATACATTGTTTGCAATTTATTGTAATGTTTTACCAGGATATTGATTTCATCGTTGATTTCACTCAGGTCGAATGTTTGAACTAGTGTCCAATGGTCCCGTTGGTTTTGTGCTGTTCCTAGGTGTCTCGGTAGTAGTCCAGGGTTGTTTACTTGCTTTTGTATTGTTATCTCTGCCACGACGGTCCACCTGCAACAATAGGTGGTCTCCTTAAGTTTTTGGTGTGCACTTTTCGTGAGTGAACGCCTGCGTCAATCAATGCAGTGTTGTCTTGATTAATATTTTCGATTCGGTAGGGTCCTTTAAATTTATTTGATGCTTTGTTCCGAGTATTGGTTTTTTCAAATACTGTTTGGTTGGGTTGGAATATGTTGGTCTGGGCATTGGTGTTTCTCTTCTCGGCTATTTGTTGCTTTCTTTCTACTATTTTGGCCCTAAGCTGGTCGTATACTCGCTTCATTTTGTCTCTATGTGTCCTCGAGTAATCCTGGTAATACATACGATCGTAATACATATCGTATGGATCTCTCGATTTTGTGTGACCAATTATAAGTTCCATAGGCGTCATTTCGATCGTTGAATGCACGGAGTTATTATAACCAATGATCGCGTATTTCATGATATTTTCGGTTTTATCCTTATGTTGTTCTCTAAGAATTCTGAAGTGTTCGATTATTGACGAATGTAGCCTCTCTATCATACTATTCGATGTTGGGTTATTAGGCGTTGTTATATGTATCATGACTTTATGAGCCAGCAATATTTCGCGTACGGTGTCATTGTTGAATTCCGTTCCTCCATCGGATGTTATTTTTTCCGGTACTCCATAGTATGAAAAATATTGTAGAAAGGCTTCGGCTATACATACCGCGGTTTTGCTTATAATGGGTATAGCTTGTCCAACCTTTGAAAAGGCATCTATCAGTGTAAGAAAGTTTTGTCCTTCGATTATGAATGTATCGACGAATAATTCTTGGAACGGTTTAAATACTGTGTCGGTCAACATCATGGGTGGTTTTGGTGGGTTACGATCATATTTGGCTCTCTTGCAACGTTCGCAGTTGTTTATGTGCGTCGTAATGTCTTCTTTCATGTTCGTCCAAAAGTATTTCCGTCGTAGATGTTTGAATGTTTCAGTTATACCTCTATGGTTCGTTTTCCCATCATGGTAATTACTAACTAAACGTTGTTGTTCTTCTTTATTGGTAACGTTTATAACCCTTAGCGTGCACCTTACCAATTTCGGCCCGTTGTTGTTGAATGATTCTATGTACACTCTACAGAATTGTTTATATAATTCTTCTGTTTCGAAGTGTAAGTAAGATCGTGATTTGTTACTCGTATATTCGATCAGAAATTCCATAATTAAATCCCTGTTGTTTTTCTTCGGAAGCGACACGGTATAGATTTTTTGGGTATCGTTATGACTTGTGGTTACCGTCTTGCTGTCAATGAAGTGGGTCTTTACGAAGAATTGTGGTGTCTTTGAATCTATTGCTTCCTCCAGAATTGGTATTCCTTCGGTCACTTCGTTATTTTCACAAGACAATACCGTTTCAGACCTTCCTTCTTCGATTGATGGTGCTGTTAATGTCCTCTCCAAGTCGGGTGAATTTTGCTGTAGCATTGCCTCGATTTCATCAGCCGTTTCAGTTTCTTCACTCAGTGGTTCCCGTGGTGGTGAGTTATCTGTTTCCTTTGATGCGATAGGCGATTCGATGTATGATATTTCGTCGTTTTGATTGTTTGTCAAAGCAAGCATCTCTTCCAGATCCCTTGTTGTTAGGGGTGAACACACTTCATTCGTCGTTCTTGGTGGTTCTATGTATGTCCGGGGTATAGTGAAGTCTATTTCCATAGGAATCGGTGTTGTATCCGTAGGTGGTGACAAGGTCAAGTTTCTGAAGTCATTATCAGAATTATCCAATGCTAGCATGTCTTCAAAATCTAGATTTACAATCATTGATCTCGTGTCAAGGGGGTTTATTTGTATTCTGGATAATGCATCGGCATTGGCATTCAATTTACCACTCTTGTGTTCGATTTTGAAGTCGTACTCTAATAATCGTAATCTCCATCGCACTAGCTTCGAATTGGGTTCTTTGAGATTAAATAACCACACCAATGGTCTATGATCCGTAATTATAGTGAATTTACTACCTAATAGGTATTGTCTAAATTGTTTAGTGGCCCAAACTACTCCTAGTAATTCCTTTTCGATAGTTGAGTACTTCTGCTCAGCTTCGTTCAATGTTCTTGATGCATAAGCTATGGGTTTATCCCTTCCAATTTCTCCTTGCGACAATACGGCTCCTAATGCTACATTGGATGCATCAGTTGTTAGTATGAACGGTTTTGTAAAATCCGGGTATTGCAATATTGGGTCATTGGTCAGAATTTTCTTTCCGAGTTCAAAGGCTTCTACAAATTTTTCATCATGCCTTATAGTTCTTCCTTTCTTAAGGCACATGGTAAGTGGTTTTGTTATTTTTGCAAAGTCTTTGATAAATCGTCTGTAGTAACCTAGGAGTCCTAGAAATCCTTTTATTTCCTTTGTTGTTTTCGGAATGGGGTAGTTTAGTATTGCGTTTATTTTCTCTGGGTTAGGTTTAACTCCATCTTTTGTAATTACGTGTCCCAGGTATGCTACTTCTTTTCTCAGGAATTCGCACTTATCAATTTGTAATTTGAAATTGCTGTCTCGTAGTCTGTCAAATACTTCCTTTAATTTTTGCATGTGTTCCTGCAGTGATGCTGAGTATATGATTATGTCATCTAGGTATACTAGACATTTTTCTCCTTGTAATCCTCTCAAGATGTTGTCCATGGTACGTTGGAAGGTTGCTGGGGCATTCTTCAGTCCAAATGGCATACGTTTGAATTCATAATGACCATTTTCAGTGCTGAAAGCTGTCTTTTCACAATCTTCTCCATTCATTTCAATTTGGTGGTACCCCGAGGCCAAATCTAAGGTGGTGAAATATTTGCTCCTTCCCAGTTTATCCAATATATCTGTAATGTTTGGTAATGGGTACTTATCGTCTATTGTTTTCTCATTTAGTCTTCTGTAGTCTATTACCATACGATATTTCTTTTGTCCCGATGCATCTGCTTTCTTGGGTACAATGTGTACTGGTGAATTCCATGGTGAGTACGAGGGTTGTATTATATCTTGTTGCAAAAGGTTGTCAATTTGTCTTTTGATTTCTTCCCTTTGTGGTGGTGCATGTCTATATGCTCTCACGTATGAAGGTGTGTTATCGGACAAACGTAACGTGTGTTTTATCTTGCTGGTAAATGTGAGAGATTGTTCTTCGCAGTAAAATATGTCACGGTATCGGTAACACATTTTTGAAATTGCATTTCTCTCTTCATTGTTTAGGTGATCTAGTCGGAGTTTTTCTAAATTCAATTTTTGTAGATAGTCATCATTTTTTGTCGGGGCGTCATCATAATGGTTCATGGGAATTAGGTTAAGTTTTTCCACCTGTATAGGACTTTGTAGTTTAATTGTTACTGGATACTCATTAATGTTCGTGATGGTGGTGGTAAATTTTGACTTTGATGCCCGTACGATAGCTTCTGGCATTTCTACTCCTTCAGCAAATTGGTAATAACTTACTATCCCTTCACCTTCGTTCAACTTAGATGGTAAAAGCACTTTCTTTTGAGTACGAGGCTCAATAAGCATTTGGTATATGTGCGTTGGTTTCTTTGATTCAGTATGTAATTTTATCTTTGCAGTATCCGTCTCTAGATATCCGTCTTTTAAATTAATGTTGGCACCTACCTTTTGTAAAAGATCTAAACCTATAAGTCCGTCATACTTCTTATTGAAATTAAATATGTGAAACTTGTGGTTAGACGTATTCCTGAACGCTTTAGGTAGTGGTATATTCACTACATAATTATGAAAACTGATTTGGTGTGCTGATTGAATTTGAAAAGGTTCCTCTGACACACAATCTCCAAAATATTCCTCTACCTTCTGGCTATTAATAAGTGATTTAGATGATCCGGTGTCGATCATAAATTTTCCATTTATTTCGGGTAAAAGTATATACGGGAGATTTGCTTTAGCGGTATTCATCACAATTATGTTGGGCGACTCGGTTGGCCCATATTCCGAAAATCCTCTTCATATTCAAACTCTTGCTGGTAAGGATCCTCTTCGTTCACGCCTTCTTCTGGTTCAACTATGTTCTCATCTTCAATATCTTCTTGGTAGAACAGTTCCCCAGCGGTCCATCGTGGGGCCATAGGTTTATCCGTCCTCATGGTCTGGTCTGTATTCTCTCTCTTTTGGAATGATCCTTGGTTTGGACGAGGAGTATACGTCTGAGTAAAAGATTTTGTTGGCATGTTCTTCATTGAATTGGATTTTGGCTGGTTAAACTGCCTGAATTGGTTTTGTGATTGTGGTGGTCTCTGTTGGTACTGTTGTTTTTGTTGTACCTGTTGGTTATAGTTTGGTCTCCACGGTGGTATGTGTAGTGCCTGTCTGTACAGCGAGTTATTAGGCTGTACCGAAATGTTCTTTGGTTTTAAACCTTGCTGGTTATTTTGCAAGCTGGTGTTGTCTTTGCGTTGTGAATAGAGGAAATTTTCTTCCTCTAAAACTAAAGACATGGCTTCCTCAACCGATTTCGGGCTTCTTAGTCTCACGGCTAGACCTAGCATGCCGTTCAGTCCCTTTAGGTACGTTTGTAAAGCCATACCGTCATATATTCTATCTTTAGTTACCCTTGAGCCGACGTCTGGGTCTGCTAACTGTACTTTCGCCATTAATAGGCTTTTGGTGTCCTGTACCCTAGCACCAAAGCTATACGGGGGCTCGTTCTGTCTTGGTTTAAGCTGGATCAGATCCTGAACCAGACAATTTTCGTTTCTTTGATCTCCGAAGTAGTTGATTAGGAGATTTTTTACTTCCTCCCACGTAGCAAAGTTTTCCCTGTTCCCGATTAGTGTTAGTGCACGCCCGTCGAGCTTACTTATTATGATTCTCATTAAGTGAACATTTGTGGGGTGCGCTGGGCTCTTGGGATCTCCCAGTAAGCCAATTACATAATCGCATGAACTTATAAAATTATTTAATCTGGCAGCATCGCCATCAAACCTTGGGATAACATTTAGTACATGTTGTGGAATGTCTCCGATTGTAACTCCGTTTGTAGCCATTTTACTACAATAATATTATAAGCTTGAACTCAATGAATATTATATCAATTTTTAATACAAAAATTTGTTAATGTTTCAATATTTTATATAAGTACCTTTAATTATACAACAATATCTCAATAACTAAAGGGGGTTGATTTCGATAATCAGACAATGGGTGATCTCAATGATCAGATTGGGGGTGATCTCAATGATCAGAATGAGGGTGATTTCAATGATCAGATTGGGGGTGATCTCAATGATCAGAATGAGGGTGATCTCAATGATCAGGGTGAGGGTGATTGCAACGATTATGAATTGAACTCTGCGATAGAGCCAATTCCGATTAACGAGCAATCACAGCACTCTAAAATAACGACACTTGGGAAATGGAATTAAAGGAGAGCAAATGGCACTTACTGAAGAAGTACTGCAACCTTAATCCACATCTCTTGGTTGTCGGGTCAGTTCCTGTTGTCTTCCAATGGCACTTGCACTTATTTTAATCTTTGAGAGTTCGAGTTCGAATACTTGGTTAAAAGTTAACACTTAAACACTTGATCTTTATTTTTATATCAATGTCCCAAGTATCCTACCAAGACTGCGCCATTTACGATTCGCGGCCAGGCGAATCTCAAAAAAAACTCAAAAAAGATTATTTAAAATCACTTTATTAAAGTATAATATTAATTATTACACAATTGATTTTATTGTTTATTAAATAAAAGTATTGAATAAAAGAATCACAATGATATTTAATTAATTACACAACACAATACAATTTAACACAAGACCAGGATTTAACAACAGGACTTATTATAATAAACTGATAAAGTAATAATTAACTGAACGACAGAATATTAACACTGGGCTGACTAATTAGGTACTGACGACTATTCCCAGTGTGGAATACTTTATATAGTGTTTCCAGGCATTGGTACCTTGTGCATTAGTAACGTGTGCATTGGGATGACCTATTTTATTATAGTCAATATGTAAACATTCCCATGATCATATTACTGAGATTCTGATACGCGGGCATTCCCACGCTCGTGTTACTGGAATTATCTGGTATGATATAGGCTACTCTAGGCCTTATCATAACTAGCGGGATTGGTGTATTCTTTTGGGACCGTATAATTTTTTATAAAGATATAAAAATAAACTTTTTCATCAGTTGGCTTTATTGGAAATTAACTTCGCTATTTAATTGTATTTGAGAAAAAAATGAAGCGTTATTTTTAATTATTGAGTTATTTGTGTATACGCACTAATCTTAAATTAAAATGAAAAGTATACCTTGATTTACATTTTTTTTTTAAAATTCAGGATTTTTCTAAACCAACTTCAAAATTAAATTTCTTTCATCATGTAAACATTCTCTTAGACATTGTGTGAAAATGCCCGTACTCATCCTATTACAAAATGGATGGTGTTTTCAATCGATAATGCTTACACGTATGTTGGAAAAATATAAGAATGTTTTGGAATTTTGATAATATGAAAAATAATTATATAAATTAAAAATATCACGTTTAATTCCCAAAATGTTGCAAATAAAGTAATGTTGCCCGGATCCATTCCACTTTGGTCTTATTTCATCCCAAAATTCTAGATCATTAGTTATTTAATAAAAAAAGAGTTCTTTAATTAATATTTCTTGTTAGTTCAATTTATTACTCGATGATATTTTTATATTGGAAAATCGTATTATAAGTGTTTCAAACTAATTATGTTCAAAATGTATCTCTACCGCTATACACCTCATTACAATGTCGTTACTTCGTATTATATTCTCTGTTCTTGCCGACCTATTGGGCCTATGCGATGTTTTGTTCTTATTTTAATGAGTTGAAAAAATAATCGGAATTAGTAATTAATTACGAATATGTGTTAAATACCTATAAAACAAATGCGTTTCGAAATCTTGGTTCTGGCATAATATTGTATCTGCTTCAAACATAGTCGGGTAGGTATGAGTTTTCTTTTTGTGTTGTCTGCACAAGACTACAAGTGTTCATGTTCAGTTTAATGATAAGCATTTATTTACTTCTATACTTTTTGTTTAACCCAAATACCTTCATTAATTTCGAAATTCAATGTAAACCTAATGATGAATAATTTGTTATTAATCTGTTTTTTTTAAGTTAAATATTATTTATTATGAAATATGAAAATGCATTGTTTTGGAATCAACATACACGTCTCATGTTGGATGTGTGCGTATTATTATATATTATTATTAGCTAATTTTATTGTATCTGTTGTCGTTACTATCATCATATCAGTTTGTATCGTACCATAAAATGTAATATAGAAAATAATATATTATTATATTTAGTGAATATAAATATTTCCCTGCTGTTGCTTCTTGATTTGTTTTAGTTTGTATTTATGCCTTCTGTGCCCTACTTAGGTCACTTCTCTCACACAATAGATGGCATTTTCAATCAAGATTTGGTTTTAGATAGCAAATGTAAATATTATTATGTGTAGGAACTCAACAATGATATGTTTGTATTGTCTGTTTCAGTGCATATTATTTGATGTTGTTATATGAAGCACTCAATGATCTATTTGTTGTTATATTGTATATCTCTACCACTATTGTGTTGTTTTTTTTATGTTACACAAATACTCTCTACCTACATCTATCTGATTTTCTTTCATATATTATACTGCTGTGAAAAAATAAGTTTGATATAATATATTATTATTACCTGCCTACGAATTTATTGTTTGTTTTTTTTTGTCCAAATAAAACGAGATTGTATTTTGTTTTCATTGTGAAATGAATAAACAAACTGATTAATAAATATAAAAAAGCTATGTAGCATTCTCTAAGAAAAATTAATTTCGTTTGGCTAAAAAAAAATCATAGCGGATTTGAACAAATTTCAAAACTAACCACTTGTGTTTTTAAATATACCTATATGTGAATTTGTTCGGCAAATTACTAGGTTTTGATTATTAAGTAGGTACAAAGATGTCCTGTTGTAGGTGAAACAAAATCAAATTTACGTGGGGCCCAAAGGACTTGTCAGCACTTGGAATATATTATTTATACCTAATAATTATGCTAATTTTGATACATAGTACCCGGTACGTTGTAACCTTCGTTGTATCGGAATTCGGAATGTGTTATTTATTTTACCGATAAGACTATTTTACATTAGAATTGGATACTTAATTTGTTTTGAATTCTCAATTTTGTTCACTGAAAATTGTATAGTTAAATTATTGATTTAGGTATATGCTGTAGACTAGAAACATTGTACTATTTTTCTCAACTAAAATTAATAATATCTAATATAAATAATATTATACTGTTTTTCTCCATAATAATAAAATGCTAATGATCCTTTTCTTACTTACAGTGAACAAACCCAAAAATAGCCCATAGGTAATGTAAAAAAACGATCATGGTCCTTCAAGAAACACCGATGTGTTTGTATGGTCGCATTACCAATTTCCTGTTGAGTTTCTAGTCTATACAATATAGTTTATGAATTTAATACCTTTCTTACACTTTGTACCTATACCATTGTTGTGTAACATCTGATTTTGATATTTTATTAAGAAGAAGGTTAACAATTCCACTTAATTCTTATATACCTATGTACCTAGCTCTGTTGTTATTTAACTAGTATTTGTTTATAATTAGGCAGGTTAAATGAGTATTATAAACGAAAATGTGGACTTATAGGTATATTTTTTTCTTATTTATTCGGCTGCCAGGTGATAATCTCACAGTAAACGTTTGGGAATACCTCTTGCGTATATATTTATACTTAATCTCTGACCTGTTTTCGCTTATTAATGAATGAATAAATTCGAACAAAGGCAGATCCCGCTGTGTGCATTGGAAGTTTTAATTGTTGATTAGTGTCTAATTATACCTATGCATGTGCGAGCACCCATACAAAGAGTGAAAGTTAGGCTCATGCTGTGCGGAGAATCGTACCAATAATTTGATAATTAAGTACCTACCTACACTAACAAATCAATACATGGGTCATCTGTTTCATAGATTATTCTTACTCTCTTAGCTAAGGAAAGATGAACAGAATTTATGCTTAAATATGGTATATTTAGTTTGGTATTTAAATATCAACACTTTCTCAGTATCATAAATGATATACTAATTTTAACTGTATAGTTGCATAATAAATTAACTAACTTGTGTGAGGTCCTGTGTTCATCTTCTGGTTGTATCTTACTGTATTTGGTACTGTAGGTCACGTCTAATGTCTGAACAAAATGTTAAATGATTAATGAAAAATGTGTTAAGCACACATCAAAAGTATCATGAATGACGTGTTACTTAGGATTTTAATACTTTATTTTTTATTATTAGGTATATAATGCGTTTTAAAATATCATGCATATTTATCTATACGTATATAATATTAAAATGATGAAATGTTTTCTTTTAGTCACACCGTAGGATATGGCTGGCTTTACAAGTATGTATCTATAATAATAATAATAATAATAATAATAATAATAATAAACTTTATTGTACAAAATATTTAAATAAAAAGAATGAGATTAGGTACAACATGGTATATACAAATATTTTGCACAATGGGCGAGTTTATCGCAGGGACGTCTATATCTATACTAATTAAGTTCACAATGTCTCAAAGTATTTAATTATTATTTGCCGTTTTAATGCACAATTTATATTTTTGTACTGTGCTTTTTATTGTGATGTAAAAATATGTATGTGTACACATATTATCTTTTCATTTACAAAATGTTTGTTTTATGTTCGACCGCTTCAAATTGTTGAGTTTTACGTTTTTATGCATGTGATATCCGATTCATATGCCTACGTACCTACGACTAAAATCAAACAATCATAGACCTGTTGTACCTATACATTGGTCAATTTGAGTTTAATGAGGAAGCGATAGTATTTTATAATAGATATAATACCATAATTAATTTTAATTAGTGATCAATACTATTTTATTAAAATATCTATTAAAAAATTAATTAACTATAATGACCATACTAAACAAAATTATTTTAATATTTCCTGCTATTTTTATTTGTTGTAAAATTAAGTTTGATTATAATTTCATTGAAGTAGGTATATAGGTAATTTATTAGGAATTTGTAAGTATTCGTTTATACTAGGCAGTTGTAATAGTGTAAGATTTATTTTTTCATTACACAATGTATCTATGTACATTGTCATAACGATCAGTTTTGTCGTTTCGGGGAGCCCACGTCATTAATGAACTAAACTTTTAAAAGCTTTTAAATGACTTAGCCAAATATTGGGATAGCGAAAAGTATACATTTGTTTTGAGTGATGTAAATCCTTACCGCATTGTGGAACAAAACACAAAACTGTTGCAAAGCAAATCCTTCAAAAATACTCTAAATTAGATCATTTAAAATTGTATTGATCTATTAATATGAGTACATCCATGATTTTCACCATTAAAGTTGTCTAATTCCTTGAATAGTGATTTTAATTTTATATTCTTCTCCTTTACAGGCGAGGTTTTGGATGCAGGTTATTGGAGAGTTACGTATGGGATGGAAACTAAAGAAGGTGAACTATTCAAGAACTCCAATCGAATACGAGTTGACTCCGTACGAAATCCTTATGGACGACATTAGATCGAGACGGTACACGCTGAGGAGGGTCGATGGAAACATACCACCAAGGTACGGGGAAAATAATCATTTAAGTTATATAACGTTGGTCAATGGACGTTACGAATATATCGAGGATGAAGAGGAAGTGGAAGATGGTCATTGATTCACCCATCAATTATTAACAATTTTATCCATCAGTCCATCAAATTAACAATAATTATGTATATTGCCATATAACCTTCACTCAAGTAAAAATAACACTGAAGATACCTAACCACCATTGTAGTGCTTTTAGATAATTTGTTATTTTTTAATATACCTAACAGAAATGTATGTGGTGTAGGTGGTTATTCCAACTAACTATGCATGAAATCATTAAAGAGTCTCCAGATGTTGCCATTTACTTGCACTTTTAAAATTGCATGATTTAGTAATAATTTCAGAATTACCCAAAAACTTTTCAAGCTTTTGTATTTTTAAAATGTAGTTTTTTCTTTACAAATATAATATATTACAAATATATAATATATACAAATATATTTAATTGAAATATAATATTAATAATATTATTAGTGTATTTAAGAGTAAATGCCATAATCTCGACATCGCATACACCAACCTTAAAATATGTACAAAGTAGCAATAGTTTTGCATGTACCTATATGTTTTATGATTTTCATTGTATTACAATTCAATAAAATTTTATATTGCACGCACTTTCATTTTTACTTATTTCCTCCCATAATCCACTTACTTATATGTAGTTAGTTTTACACAATTGGTTCTTAAAAATATATGAATATTTTTGTTATTTGTTTTTCAGGAAAGCAAAGCAATTTATGATACTAAGTGTGGTTCTTGAAATATTATCCATAATATTCGTACCATTCTATTTAATTATATTTTCTCATGACCATCCAGTCGTTTGCCATATTCATATCATTAATATATATTTTTAGGAGCTAATCTATGATTTTGGTTTATTCCATTATTAGTAAATAAAAGAGTTATTTTTTTGTAAAATTGCGTATGTTATCGTTTAAATTCTTGGGTTTTTGATTTGGCTATGTTTTATTTACATACATTTCCATTTGAGATACTTTTCAATATTTGCACTTATTTCCATAATTTTATCTTAATTTAAAATGTACTATTACTATACCATCACGGCATCTCCTACAAGTGGGGTGCCTAGTAGACCAACCACATCTTATAAACAAGCAGATTGTCCCCTTCGTGCCAATTAAGGATGAATAGCATGCCTCATTGCTGAATTGTAGATGTATTTTACGAAAACCTACCTATTACAGAACACTCGATAACTTACATAAAAGAGTAGGAGACTTGGGACACCAATGAACTAAAATTTAGAATTTTTATATTTTCTTGCGCTTTCAACTCAACTTAAATATTTTTTTTATGTTGCTGTTCTTTATGAAATGAATCAATTTAGATATGTTATATTATCATGAACACATAACAAATTGCCATTTTATTTCAGAGTGAAAAAAGACGCTCATGCAATGATATTGGAATACATTAGAAGTCGACCGCCACTAAAAAAGGTAATTATAAATAACATACTTCTTGATTTTTTTTATATTAGATATAAATGTATACCTTTGAATTGAATTGAATGTATACCTTTTATGTAATTGTTTTTATTCTATTCTATTTTTCTCAAGGCCATCCACTCGTTTGCGAGTGTTTTAGGTAATTGTTTTTAATCAATGTACCTACAGTAAAGAATGAATAATAAAAATAAAAAAAAATTATAAACATATAAAATATTCTGTTATGGGTACGAAAAAATTATCTCAGATCGATTTTTCTATAAATAGTACATAGTGGAATTTATGGAATGTATCCTTTCGCATTTTCTTGCCAAATCTAATATTTTTTTATTATACCTTTTGTGCTAATATGTTTTTTTTATTTATTTATCCGTTATCAATTTTGTTTCCGATTTATGCATTTCTTAAATTGGAAAAAGTGTAGAATTCATAGAAGATTAATGTGTATTTAATAATAAAATAATATTTCTCAGGCATCGGAAAGACAACTACCACCTGCCGTAGCGCGGCCGGCTACACCACGCGAACAGCTCTTAGATTCCATCAAGAGAGGACGTCCCTTAAAACCGACGCATACAGTATGCAAAAACAAATGTAAGTATCTGTATTTACCATTTATATCATTATTATAGTATATCGAATCTAAATTTGTTAAATAATATTGACTACCTATTAGATGCCATCAACTTGCCTCACGTCGATGTATCATCACATCTCAACTCTTGTGTGTATTTTACCAGATTTGATTTGATTTAATTTTAAATTTAAACTGCAAAAATATACACATAATCAATCAAATGTAATGGGGTTTTCTTATTACATTGTTGGTGTAGTATGTCCATTCTTTAATTTCTTTGAAATTTATATTGCGATGTTTACTTATGTCTTAGGTGTGCCAAACAGGAATGTGAAATGTAAGTTCAATAATAAAATATACTACGTAGGTATTACGGTTCCACATGTATGTTGAACTTAACACCTAGTTTTGTAGTTTTTCTTATTTTTTTCCTTACGTGATTTCTAAATAAGTACCTAGTCACCAATGAAATTGTGTGGATGTGGACCACTTTCATCTTTCGCAACGATATTATTTTCTATGTAATTAGTTGAACTATCTTTTTTTAGTATTTTTTCCTTTACCAATTTTGCATGTAGATGAAGAGTCGTAGAAAATAAGTTTGTTTTGTTTTATTGAATGCATTCTTATTTCCTTTTCCAGATACCCTCCTCGAAGATCCAGTTGTCCTAGGAGATCCCACCTCTTTGCAGTCCATGTCCTTACCTTCTCCTCTCTTTACTCATTTATCCCTTAGTTTATGGAAAATTCATATAGAATTTGATGTAAAACATTGTAGAGCATAATGTAAATTTTCCGGTAGAAAATAAATAAAATATAAACAATTTTCTTTATGTTCCAAACGCCATCTAACAATGAAACCTTCAAATAAATTACATAGAGATAGTTGTGTGTTTTTCTCAATTGTATTGTTACTGCAATCAGAGTTTCTAGTGAGCGATGTTTTCTTTAATGATTGCATACACAGATGGCGATATCATACTAGTTTATTTGTAACACTGATAAACTTTGATGTAGATAATATGTAATAACCAAGTTGTAATACTGTATAGTGAGTCAAGTAATTGATGAATGAACTTTGGAAGTAATTTATAATTGTAACGGAATGTACATGTTTCTTTATAATATATTTTCAAATCATACATATATTTCGAAACCATGGCTTTTCGGGTTACTCACATTTTCTCAATATTTTTTCTGGACAGTGTCACCGTCTCTACATCATATAGAACCTTCTCTTTCTTGTAGTCGGTGTATAAAATAAATTAATAGGTGCCTACCTCCTTTTATTGAGAATGACCTTAAGTAATTTGAAGAATTTAAAAGCTTGAAGTTGAAGACACCTGCTAAAGAGAAATAATATTTTCAATACGCTTTGTAATTGTGAATATAATTTCTTTTGAGTAGGTATAAATAAGTCATTGTATTATAATTCATAGTTGCATAATAATAATTATTTATTTATTTATTTAAACACAACATACGGCAATTGCCTTAACAAGTATACAGATAAACTTTATAACATCACACAATCATTCAACACATGTACAAAAATATAAAAAAAGGCAAAACATACTCCAGTTAAAGTCAAAAAATAAAAATGAAAATTTAAATACAATAAATTCATTAAAAGACAAATTTTAGTCACTAGTCAAGATATTAAAAAAAAAAAACAAAAAATAATAATTTTAGAACTGCACAAAAATACATGAACAAAAATACACGAACATGGAAAAATCCACTAGGTCTGATCTGAAAGAAGCGATTCTATTATTTTAAACTTATATACTAACAGAGATGTGCCAAATACGTCTACAACATTCGCATTTTTGTTTCCAAGACGCTGCAATCTGTTGACAGACGAGTTAAAATCATAAGAAGTGCTGGAACTATTACAATAAAAAGGTAAAGCCTGTCGAGTAGCCCTTATGGGAACATGAACATTTAACTTCAATAATATATCTGGACAATCAAGATTCCCGTGAATTATTTTAGTACTTAAATCAAAAAATATTAAATGTAACAGGATCAAAGCATTCAACGGATTATTTCTGTTAAACGCGTTTTTCAAATTTGTGAAATGTGGGTGTTTATTTCTCACGAAATTAAATTTGTGCAGTATTACCCGGGTATTCATAATTTTTTTGATAGGTACGGAGACGTATATCTTAAATCTGGAAAATATTGAAAAATCTTTACATCTGATAGGTAGACCTTAAAGTAATTATTAGGAAAATCGTGAAATTTAAGCATTCAGTTGGCGACTTTAAATGATGAAATACTTGTATTTAAATAAATGATTGCGCCTTTAATTTGCATTATACCCTCATCATCATACGGCAGAAACCAGCCTCTTCCATTCAGAACGACTCTGCGCCAATTGCGTCACCTCTTCCCACGACATTCCCAGCGTTCTGATGTCGTTGTTGTGGGAAAGATGTATTGTGAAAGAGGGATGCCTGCGCCCACAGGAACCCTTGCGAACGGAAGAACAGTGATCTTTTAACCAACTATCATTGAATACATTTTACCCTACAGGCTATTTTTATTTTACTTTAACTAGGTGTAGGTAAACGTTATTCAAGTTTTTCTTTTCAATCACTTGATAAAATATATGTACAGATAAATTTTCTCTTCATTGAATACAAAGCTATCTAGTGTGTAATCGATATTCTGATTTCTTTTCATATAACTATTTGAATAAAAATGCCCACTTAGTGATTAAATAAAGAAACTTCTAGCCATAATATCCCACGCGAATATATCTACCAATAGGTACAGGAATCATTATAAGGTAACCATTACTATGTATAATCAGATACGACTTTATAAATCTATTGACTTTAGGATTTGCGATCAATTAATGTCATTAGTAGATAGAATTCGGAAATCGTTTTAGTTTAACTTTTGTCTGTATCAAGGTTATACTGCCCACGTTTGTTACATTATAATTATTATACATATGTATCAGTTTGCCGTACGTGTAGGTATGTAAGTTAGAGATGAAATAGACATACGTCAAATATCCGATATCAATAGCCAGCTGAATACTGGATAGTTTTCAAGTTAAGAAGTGAAATAAGCGTTTTTCAGACCTATGTGAATTTCATGGAAATTAATTTTTT
The DNA here is from genome assembly GCA_947579605.1 of Athripsodes cinereus. NCBI lineage: Eukaryota > Metazoa > Arthropoda > Insecta > Trichoptera > Leptoceridae > Athripsodes > Athripsodes cinereus. The sequence continues at coordinate 13,563,058 of OX388305.1, forward strand.
GAGGATTTGCGGAATTTTATTAAATAAAACTTATAATTGAGGAAGATACTATAAGGCATAATATATTGATTTTATTTCCTACTGCCCCCAGAGAAACCATTTCAAACTACTTTTAATCCATCATTCATGATTCATTAGATTGGTTTGTTTACACTTACAGAAATACGCACCACACTGATTATAAAACCTACTAACATGAGAGAAAAAAACACCTTCAAACACCAACTTGGTTTAAATAAAAAAAAATCACGATATTGACCATCTGGTTCAGGATCTGACAAAATATGTGTTTTCTGGTATCCGGCCAAACGGTAGGTAGGTACTAGTGTAAACAATAAATAATCAATGTGAACATAAATTATATCTTTACCCGACATCAGGATTACATGGATGTCAAATCAACAGAATCGACGTGGAAAACCAATTAATTTGTAAACCAACACAATTATTATCGTAAAAGAACAACTTGAACGCGTATATTCGCCAGGGAATCTTTATAATTAAAACTCCGGACATCATGGGTGTACCGGGGGGAGCTAAAAAATATAGATGCTAAATTGATCGATTAACGATCCCAACATTAGTAAACTAGGAGTCAAAACAAAAACGAGGAGATCGAGAAACATTTCAATTCCTATTCTAATTTGAAAATTTAGTGGCGGGAGAGTAGGAATTTCGCATATGTAAATACTAAACCTAAGAATGCTAAGCTGCTACCGCTCCTCTTCCTAGAGATATTTCTGGGTACGCCCATGGAAGACATCGTAATTGAAATAAAGTACATAAATGTTCGGGGTCTGGGGTCTGGGGTCCGGGGTTCGATCCCAGGTGCGGGCAAACTCCCCTTTCACGACACAAGCTTTTAGCTTACTGTGAAAGGTGTATAAGGTTATATTTGGGTTTATAACAAAAACCCAGATATATCTTTAAAAAAAATATATATATACCTATACGTAGTTCTGATATGGAAATCTAAATTAAGTAGGTAAGTATTTTATTAATTTCGACAAATTTTAATTCGAGTAATCCGTAACATGCAGAATAGGTTTAAAAATACTAGTAAATTAATAATTTTCATCTTTTTAAAGACTCTATTAGCTGATAAATCAAAACTTGTAATATTACAGCAGTAGGTATAACAATATACCTACATAAATATGCTTGTATTAATTTTGTAATTGACTACATACTTTAATAAAAATAGGTGCAATGCTACTTTTTCATACACAATCATATACATATAAGACTTGCAGCGCGGAATATTTTTTCGGAACTTTTGTGTTCCGAAAAAATATTTGCTAAAAGCAAATGAATTAGAGTCATACTATATACCTAAAAAGACTTTCATTCATATTATTTCTGCCCTAAGATGGCAAAGTATGATATGTCACTTTTAACAAACTTTACAGGAGAGCAAATTTAAAGTTTGATGTGTTGGTATAAATCAGGGAATTGACGGTAAAGACATATTATAATGGAAATATGTAGAAAAAATGGTTATTTATTGAGTTAAATACATAAATATGTTATTTTTAAATGTAAAGTAATGAAATTTGTCATATATCTGACTATCTACCTGACATATCATATTTTGACATCTTAATACAAGATGCCAAAATATGATCTCCTATTGCAAAGTAAGCAAAACATGATATATTATGTCAAGGACATATCGTATGTAGCCTCCTTCTGTTTGTAAGATAAAACTAGCAAACTTGAGAATGCAATGTGAATACATGAAAATTTTACGAATAATTAATTATTATTAATATTTTATTTATTGATTGGTTGAAACCTCTTTTTATTACATTGATTTCCTTTAGAAATCTCTAAAATATTAATCTTCTCTAATTTGCCTAATAGAACACCATGCTTAGGCAACTTTTACTATTATAATCATCATCATAAGCAAGACAGCCCAGGAGCCTTGGCTAAATCTAGGAGTCTCTTCTACTCTTCCCTGTCAGCTGCCTTTATTCTCCAACTTAATATTATAAGCTGAAATTCCTTATTTTTAAAAGGATCCACGATTTTATGAATCTTTTTCTAAACACCTTTCCTCTAATTAAAGAGATTGTGTAAAGGGCTAGGAATGGACTTCAGATTCCCAGGGCAAGACTCACAAAATCTGAGAATAGTTTGTTCTGTAAAGGAATTAAACTTTACAGAGAAATCCCTATGGAAATCAAGGAAGTTCGGACCCTAGCACCTAGCAGCCTTTAAATTAAGATGCTTAAACTATGTAAAGGAAAGATTCTGATCCATGTAGTGGAACGGAATGCAAAGAATGTAAATTATACTATACTATACCCTCACGCCATGTCCCAAGCGGGGTAGGCAGAGAGAACGGAACGCCAAACAGACCTATCCCTACACACTTCCTTCGCTTCCTCCACATTCATACAGTTTCTCATACACGCACGTCGGTTCCTCTTAATCAACACGCGGCCGTCCTTGATAATCTGATCCACGTGGTTCTCGGACGCCCGCGCTTCCTCACACCCTTTCTTTCAGATAAGTATATCCTCTTTGTCATTCTACCTCGTTCATTCGTTCAACATGTCCAAACCACCGTAGTTTATTCACGCACATTCTGTCCACAACACTCTTCTCGCATCCGCTCATTCTTTATTTTGATTAACTAGTAATATTTTCTATGTTAATTTGTATTATTGTAAACAATTTACAGTGAAGAATAAAAATAAAATAAATAAATAATAATATAAGTTTGAGTTTGTAATAACTAGTGTATTGTTTTTTTAAATTGTAAAAAATGTATATTTTCATAATTTTATAAATAAATAAATATGTAGACAAATCATAATTAGCCATAATCTATATTACCGAAAAGTCAATATTACAAAATATGTCTTGTGACAAACGAGTATACTATCGCAATGCCGATACATAAGATGGCAAACTATGATATGTAGACATACTAGTAGACTATCGCGATGCCGATACATAAGATGGCAAACTATGAAATGTAGACATATCATAGTTTGCCATCTTAGGAAATCCTGAAAACGCACCTATCATATTTTGAAATCCTTGTTTAATGCGAATAATATAAACCATATCCATATCATATTTTGCCATCTTGTAGATCTCGCAGAGACGAATCCATTGATACCAATAACTCAATTTGACCAAAAAAGTGACATATCATACTTTGCCATCTTAGGGCAGATTTACGCTCACATTCTGTATATACATTATTAACCTCAGGTGCGTTAGGTAGTGTATATAAAAAATACTTTGCAAGTAATTGTATGGGTTCTTTATAAATGTCTCCGTGTTAAATAAACGTGTCCATAAGGTATAATAATAGGGATATACCTAATACACGATAGTGTACATGTATGTAGGTACATATATATTTTATAATAACTATTACTTATAATAAATATAATGCCTTAGTAGATCGGTGTTTCTTTGTTTGGTAGTAGGTTTTTATTATATAGATAATTTCCTATGTTTTATAGTTACAGGTAATTTAAAGATTTTAATTCACCTCTCTAATTGTCTATAACATGTTATACCTACTTGTAGATTTTGTGTTTAAATCTAGATTATATTATTTTGTGCTAAACAGACCATTTAATACTCCTATGTACTAATTGACTTTTGACACAGGTGAAGGTTGTGTTTTTAGAACATTTTTTAATGAAGGTATTTTAATTGTTGGACTACGTATCGAAGATAAAGTATTACCAGTATACTAGTTTAGTAAATTACTATTTTTTTATGTTTCTTATTATGTTTTATAATGGTTCATCTAAATGAGTTCAGTTTTAAGTTTCCAATATGTTTCTCCTTTATCGCATTACATTACTTCTATGATAATAATGTAAGAGTATGAGGTTTGTCGTAGCTAAGGTCACTTTGTCTCAATTAAATTACTTAAAACTACAAGATTTACATTTTTTCAACAGTAAGTCTAAACGGTTTTACTATGTTACCAAAATTAGTTTTTTCTTCTAGAAATGCTGTTACATGTTTGAACTTAACTAACATAGTGTCTATAATTAATTTATTTAGGCATAAGTAACGTTAAACTTCACATATTGATTTCCATCTCAACGTTATACATATTGATTTCTAATTTTAAATGTGCTTATAAGTATTCAATACTTGATTGCAATATTGAATTAAAATTGCTGCTTCCTGTACGAAAGTAGTATAAATTACAATAATAAATAAGATTGCTCTGTAACCCAGAATACGACCAACTATTATAACAACATTAAGGTGGAGTGTATCCGTAGAGGTATTCTTATAATAGTTATTTTAAAAATGTTGCACTAATATTATTCTTACCTTGAAACCTTGTGTTCAGTTCATTTCTATGAAGTACGTTACTTGAGAAGTTGTTTCCTTTGAAAGAGAAATTTCACCAATCTACAAAAGGTCATATTACCTACACAGTAAATATTTCCTTCCTCAACAGGTTAAGTATAAAATACTATCTCTATGTACACACTACGAAGTATTTTTCTTAAGACTAGTACCATCATCATGCCATTACTCACATACTCAAGTACCTATTACTTGACGGAGCTTCTCATGTTGGTTGTTATCTTTGGTAGCTTTCCGCGCAATAATACTATGGTGATTACGAATTCATTGAGACCAGCATGTCTTCCCTCTCTCTTTCTACATTTCCATCTCATTTCATCTCGTATTCATCTTTTCATCGTGTATCTCTGCCGTGTTGTTATTTCCTCCGACTTCTTGTTATTTGGTTGACACCGCGGGCAATACTCCATACAACAATATACTATTTACATACCTATGTTCTTGTTTTTATAATCAGTTGAATGCTTGGGTAGCCGTACTTTAATCGTAAGAAATGGGATTCTTCTCACTGAAAATTGAAAAAGAAAACGTGCTAATTTTATACAGTACATAAAATAAGTATATACTTATGGAAAATGTAAAAAATGAGTATCTGAAAAAAAAATAACAAAAGCTTTCAAGTTCGTTAATTATAAAGTAATAAATTATGTACAGATTATGAAGTAAATATAGGTTTCCTTTATTTATGTCTACCAAGAATGAGTAGGTTTAGCTATATATCTAAATCTTAATTAATAAATGCGTAATTTGTATTCAAAAAGTTTTTCTTACTCAGTTGCCACTTATAATAAAATAAAATAAAATGATATTGTGTAAATTAAAATAAAATAATTTTAGTAGAATCATAGTAACCATAATATCGAGTGTCGCGTGTACAGAGTAACAAAGCCTTCCATTTGGTTGTAGGTATGTAGTTCTTTCTGTACGGTGAGCCGATAGTTTATGTTATACTTAGTTGTGGATTGTACGTTTGTCTGATTACAGAGCCCATCTCGGTTCAGTAACTATATCAATACTTTGATAGTTGTTCATTACGTTGCGTGCCGCTTTCATTACCTATAAATAAAATATTTAAATACATTAGTATATTAGTAACATTCTAACAGTTCATATTTTATAGTGTTCAATATTTATTGAATTATTTTTAAAATCTAATTTTTTATGTGTGTTTGTGTAGTGTAAACAATAAAATAATCAACAATATTTTTTTCTATTTGCTTAGTGCCTACTTGGTATAAAAATAACAAAAGTTTCTATTGTGTTTCTAATCTTTATTACCAATTTAATCGATTGAGTTATGAAAGTATTGTAATGTGTATTATGTTTTAATCAAATCTACGATAAGGTTTGTTTTGGGAATTCAGCGAAAAAAATCTATTAAACCAGTTGGTTTTGTGTGTACTTTCTGATCATGACATTGGAATTTATGACAGGTATGATTGAATATTTTGATTTTATTATGATTCTTGGATATTTTTAAATGTGATAAAATAAAAATTGTCAATCAATCAGATAATTTGATAGAAAATGTTTCAATGATGTTCACGATGGATATTTTGGATTTATCGAATATCAATGAGTTTTTTTGTTAAATCTCTCACCCTTTGGGTTTACTAAAATTTTAAGAACCTCATAATGTAGTTATATTGTACTTAATAAAGTACAAAACAAAACTCATTGTCATTGAATCGCTCATAAATTTCAAGTACGAAGCTCTCACGTTCTGTTAAATCAGGGATGCACAGACTTATAGGGAACAGGGGCCACTCGTGAAGATTATGAGCTAAGGACGGGCCGCTATGAGATAATTAACACTAAAAATTCAAATTTCCAGAAATGCACACATATTAAAATTTCTACTCCCCCCCCCGTCACCTAATTTTCAAAATAGTGTAGTACCTACTACTGTATAGGAATTTGAAATATTTCAAAACACTTCGGTTTTCTCGCAGTACCTGTGTTTGAATTTTCAAAATGGTATAGGAATTTGATATATTTCAAAAACTCCTCAGTTTTGTTAAAGAATATTTACTCGAATTATTAAGAATCCGCGGTTTGTGCATCGCTGTGTTAAATGAAGAAAATCAGTCTTTATATTAAATAATATGAGAGTTATATTTATCTATATCCTCACATTCGACTTGTCTCGTAGAGGGATAGGCAGGGAAAACAGATCGCCATATTGCATAATTCTTTTGTCTCCTCCACATCCATGTAATTTTTCGTACAAGCGCCTCGATTCTTTTTACTCAACACGTGGCTATCCTTGAGAACTTGGTCCACGTGGTCAAACCACGCAGTTCTTGGACGTTCTCCTCTTTTAGACAAATACACCCTCTTCGTCATCCTTTGATCACGCATTCGCTCCACATTTCCAAACTGTCGTAGGTGATTTATTTACTAATATTCTGTCCACACGGTGAGAGGAGTATCCATCCACTCATTCTCTTAAAATTAAATTAATTATCTAATGTCATATTATTTTACTTTCTCGTTAGTAATATAGTAGACATGGCCATATATATAATTTATTGTCATTTGATATGACCCCATTCACCCATCTCACTGTCATGTATAATCGTACAGATTTCTGCACCAAATAGAATGGTAAATATAAGGTAAATTGATTGCAACTTTTTGATGAAGAGATTCGAAACCTCGATCCATAATAAAGTATGTTAGTTACTTACATATTTTTAGGTATATTTATGAATAAAAATTCAACATGTATCTCTACAAACTTTCTTGTATAGATTAGAAAAATACTTGAGTCTTGTCAACGAAATCAATCGGTGGTTATGTAATCAAATCATGAAATGATTGAAAGTCTAAGAGTCTGTCCTCATGACATCATCTACCTCAATTCTAGTATTCAATTTCGTTTACACGTATGCTCAAGAATAATGATTGGCATAATTATATGTAAAAAAAACCGTATTGAGCACATCACAATCGAAAATAAAAAGCAAGGAACAATAATAATTACTCATGGCCTTTGACCATATTTGTAATATTACATATCGCCGCTCGTGAACGATCTGTCATACATGATATAAAATCTTTGATACAATTACAATACATGGGTATGAATGAGTTTCATTATTCTACGCTAGGTGGCTTTCAAGAGTTTCCGCTCTCATTATCATGCTAACGTAAAGTAAAATAAAAACCTAAGCATGAAGTAAAGTCTTAACGTAAGTATGGTGATGAGAGTATAAGCTCTTGAAAATCATTGTGTAAGCACGAAATATAAGTGTTATATTTTAATTAAGTTACTGTGTAATTTTTTTTTAAAGGATATATCTGGGTTTTGTTATAAACCCAAACACAACCTTATACACCTTTCACACTAAGCTAAAAGCTTGTGCCGTCAAAGGGGAGTTTGCCGGCACCTGGGATCGAACCACGGACCCCTTGTTCTAAAGGCCGAGACTCTACCTCCAGGCTACCGACGAACTCATATATTATTTTAACTTCTTTAAGACCAATGAACCTAGACTAAAAGCTTGTGCCGTGAAAGGGGAGTTTGCCGGCACCTGGGATCGAACCTCGGACCCCTTGTTCTAAAGGCCGAGACTCTACCTCCAGGCTACCGACGAACTCATATATTATTTTAACTTCTTTAAGACCAATGAACCTAGACTAAAAGCTTGTGCCGTGAAAGGGGAGTTTGCCGGCACCTGGGATCGAACCTTGGACCCCTTGTTCTAAAGGCCGAGACTCTACCTCCAGGCTACCGACGAACTCATATATTATTTTAACTTCTTTAAGACCAATGAACCTAGACTAAAAGCTTGTGCCGTGAAAGGGGAGTTTGCCGGCACCTGGGATAGAACCACGGACCCCTTGTTCTAAAGTCCGAGACTCTACCTCCAGGCTACCGACGAACTCATATATTATTTTAACTTCTTTAAGACCAATGAACCTAGACTACTTTATATTCGAGAACCTTATACGTATACATAGTAAAGACAGTATAATTATTGTGGTCACTGTTAACAAATGGAGACACGTATTTTTCAATACTGTATATGCCGTAAATTTAACGTCTTTATAATGAATGGCTCTATCGTATAGAACATTATGTACACGAAACTGTTGCCAAGTAATGTAAAATAGGTAATAGTAACACAATTTACATGTAGGTATATTTAAAATACATCGACTTGTGTAGTCCAGTTTCCATACTGAATACTTAATGTGTTCTTATTTAGAGTAAAGTTCATATTGCTATACTCCTAAATCATTCGCAAACGAGTGGTCTTGAGAGGAATAGAATAGAATATTGTTATATTATTGACAAATATACAGTATATTGTTTTGAGAATAATGTTTATAATTCAAAAAATGTATACCTACTGGTTTTTCGCTCACACGGATTTCGATGACCCGGCTATCCCTCTTTCATGTACATTTTATTAATAAACTTTATTTTGATGGATCGTACTATTATGTATGCATAATAATATGATCTATCGATTTGTGGTCTTAGCCGGCTTGCCCTTCAGACTGCTTACTTAGTGTTTTTCTTAGTGTGGGCGGATAAATGAAAATTCACCAACTTCTGAGAGGTATTTTACTTTGTATTATATCAAAATTTTAGTGACGTAAGAGATAAGTAGGTACGTTTTGTATAAAATTGTTCTGAATAGAGGTTGAAACGTTTTGTGTTATCCTCTATAAACGAACTATTGTTTAAGAGTAAATTTCTAGCAGTAACTTAGTCATTGAATGCATCTTATTTTGCCAAACTATTTACGAAATATTAAAGAACAATGGAGATCTTCTGAGATAAAGTTGCATCACTTCAACAATAATATGGTCAGGTTTTACTGTATGTAGTATGATTGTGTTTAGGAAAATCATTGTTTGCCTTAATTGTTCTTAACATAATGACTTCAGTGTGAATATTTTGTTGAAGTGTGCAAATGAGCCGTGATTCCTTGGTTCTGTGAGAATTACATTGAATTAAGTATTTAATCATAATATTCTTACTAACTAATTCAATGTAAATCTATGTATTGCATTCAATATTTATCACCGAACCTTCAAATAAATTTATTATTTAACTAATTTTGAAGGTATAGGGTTGTTCAACAAGAACTTTGTTTTTTAATTGTGGCAACACCAGCAACATGATAGTTTTGACATTTAATTTTTTGACGTATTCGTAGTGGATGCATTGGCAATTGTTGCAATGAATTCAATTTCGCTTGAAAATCGCATTAAAATAATTAAAATCCATTATGAAAATGGTGGTTCTGCTAAAGTGACATTTCGTCAAATTCGTGATATTTTCGGACAACATAATCGTCCTTCTGAGACCGCTATTAAGAATTTGGTCGCTAAATTTGAGTCGACAGGCTCGATACAAAATGTGTTAACACCAACGCGTGTACGACCGGGTCGTTCAACTGAAAACAACGCAGCCGTGAGCAACAGTGTTGAAGCAGATCCAAATTTGTCAATTCCTCGACGTTCTCGACAATTGGGGTTATCCAAAACCACCACATGGCGAATTTTGCGTAAGGATTTGGCTTTGAAGCCTTACAAGGTTCAACTGGTGCAGGAATTGAAGCCGAACGACCATTCAAATCGCCGTAGATTCGCTCAATTCATTCAGGAACAACCCGCTGGTTTTTCTGAAAAAATAATTTTTTCAGACGAAGCCCATTTTCACTTGTCAGGGTACGTCAACAAGCAAAATTGCCGCATTTGGGCTTCTGAAGATCGTAGAGCAATTATTGAGAAGCCGTTGCATGCTCAGCGTGTCACTGTATGGTGCGCTATGTGGTCTGGAGGCGTGATTGGGCCGTTTTTTTTCGAAGATGAGACTGGAAATGCGGTAACGGTCAATGGATCACGCTATCGCAAGATGTTGACAACTCAATTTTGGCCTATTATTGATGACGTGGATATCACTGACATGTGGTTTCAACAGGACGGTGCCACATGCCACACAGCCAATGAAACGATCAATTTATTGCAAACCAAATTTCCCGATCGCATGATTTCACGAAACTCAGCTGTTAAGTGGCCAGCCAGATCGTGTGATTTAACGCCACTGGATTATTTTTTGTGGGGCTATGTTAAGGACAGAGTCTATACGGAGCCAATCGAATCGATTGCAGCCTTAAAACTCAAAATCCGTGATGTGATTAGCGAAATAGTCCCGCCATTTTGCCAAAAAGTGATTAAAAACTTTGATGAAAGAATCGACATCTGTCAGCGTGCTCGTGGTGGACATTTGTCAGATATCATTTTTCATGCATAATTGCCAAACTTTTCTCTTTGTAATTCAATAAAAATTTTAATCATCTTCATCAAATTTTTTTGTTTTATTTTGTTTTAAAAAACAAAGTCCTTGTTGAAAAACCCTTTATATAGATACTTCATTTATTTGAAATACACCGGGTTTTTATATCTAACCATATTCAATATCATAATAGTTACTCTTATTTTATACACTTATTTCAAATAACGAATAAGATACGTATACTTTTATTATTGAAGTACACCTTTAATAGATACAAATTTATATAGAGATTATTGGTTTCTTTGTTGTTAAAATGTACATAAGCATGTTCATATAGGTAGTATATTAATGTATACAAGTATGTGGACGGATGAAAATATTTACGCGGGGATTTACAATAATTGGTCAAAAGGTTGTAAGTAAATTCATATACGGCTATAGAGGATTATATTTTGAACCAGAATGGAAACATGATTAATCTAGAAATGTCTTCATATAGAAACTAAATAAATCCCACCTGTTCACGTTATTTTAGATATAAGGCATATACCTGCAAAATACATATCAAAGAATGTCAACCGAAGGCATAGACTAATGTACCCACCTGAAGGTAGGCTCTGTAAAAATATTGTGACTGAGAGAAAGTAAAAGGCAATCCTATAATAAATAAACTAATAGGTATTGTACTAATGTTCATAATATCTAACATCTATACATACATACATTATATTCTGTTATAGAAGAACGTGTTCTCATTAATAACATTTTTTTATACTGCTTTACAAAGTGAATTTATAGTTTCACTTTTATTGTATGGTCCGGTATTGGTATAACCGATGAGTTGTATTATTCTTGTGCGATTTTCTTTAAAAACTATGTCATATAATATGTAATACTTAGTATCCAATCAGGTTTTGAGTCAAGAGTGATATGACATTTTAAAACATATCGGCAGGAAATGTAACATTAAAGTTATTGTTTATTTAAGTTTTAGTTTGTTTTATTTTACGAAATTGCTGATATCAAGCAATTAAAATAATAGAAACTAATTACGAAACGATAAATTTACTTATTTAGTGGATCGGGTTAGTAACGCAATTTGATCCGTAAAATAGTTTTAGAAAAAAAAATACTCCCATAATTAGGTATATTACGTGTTTATTTCTTATATAAAAGCTTGCCAATTTATCCAAATGCTCTGCGTTTTTTAGCGAACATTATAAAAGAGCATGTTCCAGGTCAATGGTGTGATGACGTAGTGTATGAAAAATCGCGGCACGTCAGTTTATAAGATTTTTGTTGATTTATTTGTTTTATTCACTGTTGCCTAATTTTAATGATATTTGAAATTTTCAAATGTGAAATGAAGTGAAATAATCAAAAGGAAGTGGCAACCACACTATTGTACTTTGAATTTAAAATGTTCCTTTTTACAGCGTTTCGTAGAGCGAGTGCAAAATGTAGGGGTTGGTGAAGTCGTAGCAACCCTCGTGGAGATATTATAAATGGCATTGCGCAGGCGTCTCTCCTCGTACATAAGGTGCAGTGTGAGAGTTGTGCTAGTCCCCTAGGCACCTGCTAGAGGGGTTATCGCGTCCGCGTGAACTACCATGTCTGAGTGACTAATGCTATCTAAAACATTCGTCTCTTTTATCATAATATCACTCAACTGTCATATCCAGCAAAGTCAACAACGTGATCATAAACAAGCGATACATTGCCCTGTGTTGAAATAAATAAGATAAAAGTCAAAAGCATCGCGTACGATGTTTATATTGTTTTTTGTTATAACTTGACCTAGTTTTTGTGACATGAATAATAACTGTGTTGCTATATCTCTGGAGAGATGAAGAACAGCAGAGATGGTGGACGCAAGAGGATGCTTTTGGTCGGTGGTGCCCCGCGGACTGTCGTCGGGCTACCACCTCCAGATATTTCCCCAGACGAACCCGTAGTGGATGTTGCCCAAGATCAGTCCTACTGGCAATCAGCTGATCAAGGTTCGATCGAAATTATCAAATTGTTTTTATCATAACAGAGATTTTTTTGTTGTGAAATGTTACTTTCGTTTACCGCATAATTTCTTCGAATTAACCGCTGTATAATAAAATTGTTCAATAAATTGTTAGGTATCTCACTTTATTATTTTCTATGCATTTCTGTTATGCAATATAGGTACTCATTATTAATGGTTAATTTTTTTTAAATGGGTAACATTTCTCATTATCAATACGTTCGATTCGAGTAGCGAGATACGTGTAATAATAATGAATGAAATCATTATTTAGGTTTGTCGTTTTGTATGAAGTATACTGGCATACATAATTTCTGTGTGATATGTAAGTAGAAACACTTTACATAATAAATATTTTTATGATTAAGTCTTTTACAAAGTCGGAGAAATATAGTTACATTTTTACGACATCGTAAAAGAAACAATTCCGTGGAATACAAAATATGCACAAGCAAGAAAGTTATAAAAAATTATAAACTTAGTTGCGTCAACAGAAATATGATTTCAAGGTAAAAATTACTGTGTATTGATTTAGATTCTTTCTTTTTTAAAAGCTAATGTTTGATCGAAATTCAATGTTAAGCATTGATAAAAGGTCAACTGGATGCAATTCAATTATCTACTAGCTTAAGGTCATGGTAATTATTTTTAGATTTTAAGTATCGCTTTATGTGGATCAATTATGTTGTACCTACTTTAAAATTGAAATGCATGTAATTTGGTGAAATGCATAACCATATTTTCGTATTACCATACGGCGTTCACATTGTTCAAAGAAATAAGTGATATTAGAATGGCTTTTTTTGAAAAATATTTTTTTATACTCCGTTATTTTATATTCATATTTTGCTAATAAATTTATCTCAACCTTTTAAAATACCAAATCGTTAAATTAATTTCGCTGACGTCAATCATATATCTACGTAGTTAAAATAAAGTATTGTAATGTTTCATCAAGTTTGCTCTAAGTACATTTTAAGATATAAAAGGTTTTAATGAAGTTGTATATTTAGATTTGTTTTTTATTTTGTTCAGAGTGCGTCATTAAGAAAATTCACAAAACTCTAAATTAATTTAATGTATTAATAATGCGTACGAACTGAATATTCATGGTTTTCCAAAATTGTTTTAGAATTCATAAAGTTTATTATCTAATTATTATATTCACGTTGAAGCTTATTACATTTTGATGCGTAGGCATTAATTTCTAAAGCTTCTTAAGCATGATCACATCACTCTTAAGGCATATTATAAGCAGATTAAAATATAATGGTGTAATATTTTTTCGTTAAATTGAATGACAAGTTTATTAAGCGAAAAATAATTTTACATCAGTAAATGTAATCGGAAAAACATTGAATCTTTATAGCTATTATTTATAGCTTTTGGATGAAAATTTCTTTCGATCTTATAAAAATTTCTTTATGCAACTACGAAAATACGTAGACTGTCAAATTTCAGCTGTTAGGAGCATGTTTTAAAGCTAGCCAGAGTCGCGTTAAATGAGGATTGGGATGGTTTTGATTAGACATAGGAATATTATGACAGTTGCGTAGGGTTGTCAAATAAATGTCAGACTACAGACATCGGTAAATAATTTGACAGTAGCCGTGACTGGTTGACTATGTCTTAAGCTCGTTTTAGCATTAAAACAACATCTTAGTATTATATATATGTAATTTGGTGAAATTTACAGAAACCCCAAAGTTTCAGTCACATTCAATATGTTATAAAATTTTGTCAAGTCAATATATGTACTGTGCACTATAATTTAATGAGTCAAATATCGAATATCCTATTCTGAGCTCTATGAAAACTTGGATACTTCCGTTATTACATATCTTACTATACCTACTCCCCGTATAACTAGAATACATTTAAATCTACGCAGTAAATTTGCTTCACGAACTCCCTTATATTTCCGGTTATGGAGGGTTTGTTGATGTTTTCAGTTTTCCCGTTACGAAAATTAAAACACAGTTAAACCAATGTTATGTATATTAATTATGAACTATGATGTGCATTGCTTGGTAGTGTGACGGAAAAGATTATGGTAAATAACTAGGAATTAAGAACAGATAATCATTATAATTATAAAAATAATTCTAGTAATGTTGCCTATGTAATTGAGGTGAGAGACGTTATGTCATGTGTTTTTTATAATATGTATGTATCTGCATTGTAATTGCTAAGGAAAAAAGCGATAATTTAACTTATGTATGTCTTTGTATATCAATCGCTGCATAGCTATAAGTAGGTATATAATGGCAGAAGATTAGGTAAAATTTTATATGTTTTAGGATTAATATCTACCTACTCTGAATCCAAAAATGCTACTAAGCGAACAATAATAACAAAATATGACATGGCTAGACAGGTCCTTTTGTTATAATTAGCATGAATGAAAAATGCGAAGATGCATCGTATTCACGACATTTATTGGTTTATGGGAGTAATAGTATCAACCCTTGCTTTGGGAAGTCTATATTGGCGACATGGAATGTCTAAGGAAACATTGCAATTATTATAATAATAAAAGCATTGAAATCATCCACTCAGCGGCAAAGTTGAAATAGAATAATGTACAATGAGGTAGACGAAAAACAAAGGAACTACCCAGTCGGCGACACTAGGTTATAATGGCCGGTAAAATTTATAGATCTAAAGAAAAAAATATTTCAAATTTGGCAGTACAATTTATTTTATTGGGTCTTTAGAAAATAATTCGTAATTTAAGCAAATAATAGAAAAATATTATTATGCAGAGCAAAAGCGACTGCCGAATTTTATAACATATCTCATAGCATAAAGGCTCGTCTAGCCAAGTGGTTTATTGAACGTTAATCTGTCTGGAGACAGGGTAGTAATTATTTCAAAGCATTTAACCACTCATAAAGAAATCAAAACAAATATAGACTTTAGGTAGATATCTATTGTAATAATTATTGCATTGTAATCTTGAGTCTAGCGAATGAATAGGTAGGTACAAATCAGTACGCAGGTACCAACCACAATGAATATGTATGTATCTCGTAATAATTGTTAGATGTAATTACTTATATGAGAAATAACCAAAAAGATCAGAGTAATTGGATGTATAAAAGCATGTGTATAATAATTAGACTACTACTGAATTAGAATCACTGAGGTATAGTTTAATTAATCTTGGAAATGTATAATACAATTGAATACTTATGACCTAAGTAATTATTGTTGCAATATTTATTGTAGAGTGTTGTAAATAGAAAAATATCATATAATATATCTTAAGGACTGATGCCAGATACTCAGAATTATAATAATTAAATGATAACATTGATATCACGTTAACATAAGTTGTAAAAGGTATAGAGAGTTGATATTGTTGTATCAATATATGCAAATTAAATAGATAGTAATGTGACATCTTTATACTAAATACTTTAAATTCTTTATTATGTTATTTTGTTTTATTATTCTTTTGATTATTTTATAGTTATTGTGTTGTAAAATGTAAAAAAAATTTTAGTATTGCCCCAGAACAGATTTCGATCTAGTGGGGCATTATATTCCAATATGATTTTTACTGTTATTTAAAAATGTAAAATTTTGGAAATAAATAAATAAATTAAAAAAAAAAAAATTAAAAAAAATCTATCAGGCGAGTAGAATGTATGTATATATCGATGTAAGAATAAAATGAGAAAAACAGAATAAATGTATCAAGAGCAAATGGGTTTTTGTAATATGTACATTGTTATTGTGTCAATTGGAATCTTATTGCAAATTTGATTTTAAAGAAAATAATAGCGTTATGTAGGTCTTGAGTGAGATGACATCAGTGGGCTGATTTGAACCTAATTGGAGGGTGTTATTAGAATCAAAGGGGGTGTGAATAAGAATTCTCGGCCAGTCGAGACAGCGACAAGTCCAGAAGGAGATGCAGGATATTCCAAGATGGAGCCCCGCCCGCGGAACCCAACTAGGCCACCAGTGTCCACTGAGCAAATATAAGCGCATAGAAAACGCCTCGGAGTGTCATTCTGTATCCAGTAGTCATTCCGTATCCGGTAGTTAGTCAGAGTAATTCGCTCTTCGACATTGTCAGTCATCAGACGATTGAAATAAAATCGTGAAGACTTCAGACTAGAGTCCGCGAAAAGAAAGAAAAACTCCGGTATTATATTATATCACCTCGCGATTTAATTTAAAATCTGTAATCGCGTATAACATCCAACTGCCTGTGCAAAGTTTTAGTAACTGATCGAAAGAAACAAAAATAGTGACCTCTGATTTGAATAATAATTTGAATGTCTCATTAAAACCAGTGGTAATTTAAAATTTCACACTACAACGCCGGAATAGTAATCATTAGATGATATTATTTAACTTCAGTGTGTAAATTCCTTACTAGACAATCGACCAGTACGAGTAATACCTAATACTTACCATTAAAACGCGAAGAGATCCACGAACTTAGAGCAATTACAAAATAGTATGATACTATAAATTGCTGATAGCGAAAATAAACAGAGCTATGACGTCGATATCATCCGGTTGGCGCAATCCAGATGTGATCCCAAGAGGGCCAGCGCACTAAGAGGGAAGGAAGCGTGAGTAGCAGTAGGAGGAGCGAAGGTGGCACCCGCCGCATACCCGCAAATCACAGCCAGACGTATGTATCCGGAGAGCCGGAGGGACAAGCGAAGATCTAAGAAGAGAAGACAGGCCAGATAATTTATTTTTTATTTTTATTGCCGTTTTCTTTTTATTATTTGGTATTTTAAGAAGTTGTAAATGACAAACTGCTCTCACCTCACTCAAGGCTAAAGTATTGTTAGGTATTTATCCGAGGATAATTTTTATTATTATTATTAGTTGTGTGAACATGTCATATTGTTAACTTGTTGTTTAACATACCTATGCATTTTCTCCTTAACTTTTGTTTATAATATTTACTCAATATTTTATATTAGAACATAACATAGCATATCAAAACAAAGCAAAGTATACATAACATGTATTTTTCACCACCATTGATGGTTATAGATACCTATATTATAACGATTATAAATTAATGAAAAAGGTTTCATTTGATTATTCTGTTTTGTTAAATTTATTTCAATAAATATTATACTAGAAATGTAGTACAGATTTTTTTTATAATATTGTGAGAATTCGTTAATGGAAATAAATAAGATTAATTTGTCAAGCATTGTTGTTATTCCACCATCTACCCACTTTTAGAGGAACAATTGTCTGTAACGTGGCCCTAGAGCTAGCCGTGGTCGTGGTAAAAGTGTACCACCCACTGAAGGGAGGGCGGCACGTTATATTGGCGGTCCCATCGTGTGGCTTTAACGAAAAAATACCTATTCAGGTATAATCGTTTAAACGAACCCAAATATTGTGTGTTTATATTGTGTAATTAAATTTTAAATATGTTTCCTCTAATAGTGGGTGGTGCTACGATTAGCATAGGTGGAATACTATTGTTATTCAGATTTTTATTCATGTCTGTCGTGTCGCGGGACGATTTAAGAGGTGCAGGCAAGACTTCTACGGATCCCGGAAGTAGTAGTCAAGAAGCTGAACAACTTGTCATACCGGAAGTGGAACAGATAGCGCCAGTCCAAGCGATCCAACGAGAGGTGGTATATGTCATGAATGATAGGAGAGAAGGCGTCTCAATGACATTCGCAGGGAAACCGGAAGAATCTCCACAACGATTCATTCAGTGTTGTGAGGCATACTTCAAGAAATTTGACATTAGCGAAGACGAATGTGTGTCCGAAGCGTTTAAAAAGCTTCAAGGATCGGCTCGGGAATGGTGGCGGTCAACAGGAAGTAATCTGTTCAGATGGCAAGCTTTTAAGAAACTGTTTTTGCAGCGGTACGCTAGTGATAGCTATATAATTGGACTCAAGTCGCATCTTGCTGGAGATCCTCAAAATAGTAGCGAATCAGGAGTAGCTTTCCTTGAAAGAAAAGCGCGCGTATATGCTCAGGCGTACGGCGACAAACCATGGGAGGTACCATTACTGGAACGCATGGTGGGACTGATGACACTGAAATACCGGAGAGAGATTGGAAGAAACGTGGGAGGCAGCTTCGAAGATTTATGGATGAAGACCAATGATATAGACTCGCCAGTGGAAGCTTTGCATCAATCTGTAACGTCAGATACACCCCAGGTTTACAATGACAGCCGACAAGGGGAACCAATCGATGGAGTTAATAACTACGATGAACAGTACCCACGGAGAAAGCAACAACGCCCTAGGAATGACGGACAAACCTATCAACGACACGGACAACACTTCCGCCGAAACGGACCAAACTTCCGAGAAAACGGACAGAGATTTGAACGGAACGGACAAGATTTCCGCCGTAACGGTCCCCATACTGTGAGGAATTATCCTCGTAGAGAAGAAAGTATGCGGAATAATAATAAGAAAGATACGAGACGTAACTTTGGTGAAGTGAATAATATCGTTGTAGATGAGGCAGTAACAGTTGCGCAAAATAATTATTGTAATAGTATCGTAGTGGAGGCAATGGTGCATAGAGAGGAACCGAGGAGGAATGAGAGGGATTTCCCGGAGGGACAAGAGGACCTGGTCGCGTTGCGAAGGTCCCCTACTGAGGTAAAAAGTAGGCAAACTCCCAGTTCAGGAAGGAAATCGCCTCAACAAGATCTGGATCAGATCGAGTTGGATGACACAGTGGAGTGTCATGTAATTACAAGCCCGGTGAATGTTTTGCTCCCGAGAATTAAGATTAGAATTCGCGGTAGAGAGTATAAGGCTTTGGTAGACTCTGCATCGACACACAACCTGGTGAGAGGGGGTGTGGTTAAAGATGAACGCTATGATGATACTACAATGAGAAAATTGCAATTCGCAGGGGAAGAAAGCTCCGTTCAGGCGCGAGGAAAACTGCGTATGCAATTTAATATTCAAAGTACTCAGTTGAGTGACGAATTTTTAATAGTGGATGATCTGCGTGAAGATGTTATACTAGGTATAGGATGGCTGATTGCGCAAAGAGCGGTTATAGATGTGTATCGTGGATACCTATACATCGGAAATAACAAAAGAATAACATCTCGCTTGTTATCGACGCACCATCACAAGACAGAAGAAAAACGAGTGAATAGTACACACTCGGTGAAAAATAATGCACCAGTGGTAATGCATATAGAGGAGAGGTCACCGTCTCGCCCTCAGAGTGCAACACGTAAAGATGAGTTTGGCTTAGGATTGATAAATCTTGTTCGCGAAGCGCAGGCTTCTGATACATCAATCAGTCACCTAAAAACTCAATTAGAGGGCTTACTTCCGAGGGAACAGAATGATGTGATTAATTGTTTTAAATTGACTGATAAATGTGTGTACAAGATGGTCGGCGAGGTGAGAAAATTGTTAGTTCCAGCTTCCCTGAGAACAAAAGTGATAAGCACATATCATAATCACTATCAATCGGGTCATCCAGGGGTCAACAAGACGATTCGTGCTGTAAAGCAAGACTTTACATGGTCAGGCATGGAGTATGATGTGAGGAAGCACATCAGGAATTGCAGGCTGTGTGGTAAAGTGCAAAGGTCACAGGAAGACAGAACAGTAGCAGGTGAAAGAGCTGCAGAAGGAAAATCTTTTCAACAAAACCAGACGGAGTACCGTAGAAGGTATACGCCAGCTACCCCCAGAGCTCCTAGATATACCCGTGGACAGGAGGTATCGCTGAAGAAGCGTCATAATACGCGTCACACCGGAGGTTTAACGAGGGATTGTACAACTGATGCTACGGAGAGAAAAGGCCACTGGACCAATAAGCACGGAGATTCTGGTAATGTGAATGTAAAGGATTGGCGGCCAGCACTGAATAATTATGGAAGTGATAGAGATCGCGTAAGAAATATGCGTGTGACATAGGGAGGTCATAGGTTGCGCTGGATCTGGACACGAAATATTGCTTGTTTAGGATATATAAATGTAGAGTAGTAAATAGTAGTCGGTAGGTAATGTTATATATATTGGGAAAACTAGTTTAGGTAGACGGGTAACTTAGTAGGTATGTTTTGAATTTGTTTTAATTGTAGCATGAGAGAAATCATTATAATTTTTAAAATGATAAGGTATAGGATAGCGCTTTGCCAGGGAAGTGAAATCGTTGATGTCATTGGGTGTTATGAGTATCATTGTGTGTGTAGTCGTGTAGTGCAATAATTGTTGAAATGAAAAGAGATAATTTAACTTGGGTATATCTTCGAAAATCGTTATAAAACAGATCGTAATAACGTTGTGTGATATTACGATGATCTTGAAATGTTAACGGGTTAAAGGTGAATCGGAGATGGACTGTTTTACTTATTTTACAGTCGCGAAAAATAAATAGAAATAAGTTGGCGCCTATCGGGTTCAGAGTCGATTGTTAAATGTATCGGTATATACCTGGGTTATCTAGTTTGCACACATTAATTGGTTGAACATGTAATAATTTAAAAATAATGTAATTCTTTTATTGGACTTGTAATTGGCTAAGAATAAGTAATGTATCATTGAACATAATTTTTCCGTCAAGAAAGGGGTGTCGAATTTGATGTGCATTGCTTGGTAGTGTGACGGAAAAGATTATGGTAAATAACTAGGAATTAAGAACAGATAATCATTATAATTATAAAAATAATTCTAGTAATGTTGCCTATGTAATTGAGGTGAGAGACGTTATGTCATGTGTTTTTTATAATATGTATGTATCTGCATTGTAATTGCTAAGGAAAAAAGCGATAATTTAACTTATGTATGTCTTTGTATATCAATCGCTGCATAGCTATAAGTAGGTATATAATGGCAGAAGATTAGGTAAAATTTTATATGTTTTAGGATTAATATCTACCTACTCTGAATCCAAAAATGCTACTAAGCGAACAATAATAACAAAATATGACATGGCTAGACAGGTCCTTTTGTTATAATTAGCATGAATGAAAAATGCGAAGATGCATCGTATTCACGACATTTATTGGTTTATGGGAGTAATAGTATCAACCCTTGCTTTGGGAAGTCTATATTGGCGACATGGAATGTCTAAGGAAACATTGCAATTATTATAATAATAAAAGCATTGAAATCATCCACTCAGCGGCAAAGTTGAAATAGAATAATGTACAATGAGGTAGACGAAAAACAAAGGAACTACCCAGTCGGCGACACTAGGTTATAATGGCCGGTAAAATTTATAGATCTAAAGAAAAAAATATTTCAAATTTGGCAGTACAATTTATTTTATTGGGTCTTTAGAAAATAATTCGTAATTTAAGCAAATAATAGAAAAATATTATTATGCAGAGCAAAAGCGACTGCCGAATTTTATAACATATCTCATAGCATAAAGGCTCGTCTAGCCAAGTGGTTTATTGAACGTTAATCTGTCTGGAGACAGGGTAGTAATTATTTCAAAGCATTTAACCACTCATAAAGAAATCAAAACAAATATAGACTTTAGGTAGATATCTATTGTAATAATTATTGCATTGTAATCTTGAGTCTAGCGAATGAATAGGTAGGTACAAATCAGTACGCAGGTACCAACCACAATGAATATGTATGTATCTCGTAATAATTGTTAGATGTAATTACTTATATGAGAAATAACCAAAAAGATCAGAGTAATTGGATGTATAAAAGCATGTGTATAATAATTAGACTACTACTGAATTAGAATCACTGAGGTATAGTTTAATTAATCTTGGAAATGTATAATACAATTGAATACTTATGACCTAAGTAATTATTGTTGCAATATTTATTGTAGAGTGTTGTAAATAGAAAAATATCATATAATATATCTTAAGGACTGATGCCAGATACTCAGAATTATAATAATTAAATGATAACATTGATATCACGTTAACATAAGTTGTAAAAGGTATAGAGAGTTGATATTGTTGTATCAATATATGCAAATTAAATAGATAGTAATGTGACATCTATCAGGCGAGTAGAATGTATGTATATATCGATGTAAGAATAAAATGAGAAAAACAGAATAAATGTATCAAGAGCAAATGGGTTTTTGTAATATGTACATTGTTATTGTGTCAATTGGAATCTTATTGCAAATTTGATTTTAAAGAAAATAATAGCGTTATGTAGGTCTTGAGTGAGATGACATCAGTGGGCTGATTTGAACCTAATTGGAGGGTGTTATTAGAATCAAAGGGGGTGTGAATAAGAATTCTCGGCCAGTCGAGACAGCGACAAGTCCAGAAGGAGATGCAGGATATTCCAAGATGGAGCCCCGCCCGCGGAACCCAACTAGGCCACCAGTGTCCACTGAGCAAATATAAGCGCATAGAAAACGCCTCGGAGTGTCATTCTGTATCCAGTAGTCATTCCGTATCCGGTAGTTAGTCAGAGTAATTCGCTCTTCGACATTGTCAGTCATCAGACGATTGAAATAAAATCGTGAAGACTTCAGACTAGAGTCCGCGAAAAGAAAGAAAAACTCCGGTATTATATTATATCACCTCGCGATTTAATTTAAAATCTGTAATCGCGTATAACATCCAACTGCCTGTGCAAAGTTTTAGTAACTGATCGAAAGAAACAAAAATAGTGACCTCTGATTTGAATAATAATTTGAATGTCTCATTAAAACCAGTGGTAATTTAAAATTTCACACTACAACGCCGGAATAGTAATCATTAGATGATATTATTTAACTTCAGTGTGTAAATTCCTTACTAGACAATCGACCAGTACGAGTAATACCTAATACTTACCATTAAAACGCGAAGAGATCCACGAACTTAGAGCAATTACAAAATAGTATGATACTATAAATTGCTGATAGCGAAAATAAACAGAGCTATGACGTCGATATCATCCGGTTGGCGCAATCCAGATGTGATCCCAAGAGGGCCAGCGCACTAAGAGGGAAGGAAGCGTGAGTAGCAGTAGGAGGAGCGAAGGTGGCACCCGCCGCATACCCGCAAATCACAGCCAGACGTATGTATCCGGAGAGCCGGAGGGACAAGCGAAGATCTAAGAAGAGAAGACAGGCCAGATAATTTATTTTTTATTTTTATTGCCGTTTTCTTTTTATTATTTGGTATTTTAAGAAGTTGTAAATGACAAACTGCTCTCACCTCACTCAAGGCTAAAGTATTGTTAGGTATTTATCCGAGGATAATTTTTATTATTATTATTAGTTGTGTGAACATGTCATATTGTTAACTTGTTGTTTAACATACCTATGCATTTTCTCCTTAACTTTTGTTTATAATATTTACTCAATATTTTATATTAGAACATAACATAGCATATCAAAACAAAGCAAAGTATACATAACATGTATTTTTCACCACCATTGATGGTTATAGATACCTATATTATAACGATTATAAATTAATGAAAAAGGTTTCATTTGATTATTCTGTTTTGTTAAATTTATTTCAATAAATATTATACTAGAAATGTAGTACAGATTTTTTTTATAATATTGTGAGAATTCGTTAATGGAAATAAATAAGATTAATTTGTCAAGCATTGTTGTTATTCCACCATCTACCCACTTTTAGAGGAACAATTGTCTGTAACGTGGCCCTAGAGCTAGCCGTGGTCGTGGTAAAAGTGTACCACCAACAGAAGGGAGGGCGGCACGTTAACTATTATAATTTATAATATTGATTTCTTGTGTTGGTTTACCTCGCATTGTCTTACAAGCTGGTTTCAATTTAACTTTCAATTAGAATCAGTTTGTGTGACGCGTCAAGGTAAAATAAGTCAGAGTAGTAGAGTAGCGACTTATGAAACATGTTTTTATTAACCTACTTCTTCCCAACCTACTGTAAAATTAAGACGGGAAGAATATTTCTTTCCTGCATGCTTCTAAGGTTTAGATGATCACATTGGACTGTTCTAATAAAAATGATTATGAATAATTTTTTTAATATTCATTAAAATCATTAGGTACATTTTTCATGAGTAAATAAATATTAATTTCGGTACTTTGTTTTAACAATAATTAGGTTCACAAAAAGTAAAAGGTTTTATTGCTGACAAATCCGTTACAACTTTTTTTTCGACTTATCATTATTATTCTCGCACACTATGAAAGTAATTGCAAAATTGACAACTTAACATTCGAATCGTGAAACCTAGCGGCAGTTAGTAGTATAGTGAACTTAGCAATTGTCTGCAACACCAAAAATAATTAAATATTTCAGTATTGTGCATTTTAAGATATCTACTTGATAGTTGGAACAACGTGCAATTGTATAGTATTATCATGAGTACCAATGTATCGAGATTTTTTAACATCCATCAGTAGCGAGACTTAACAAAAGATTTGTACAAATTTGTTACAAGATATTTAACTAGCTCTGTAATATTATTATTTAATAGTGTGCTAACATTCCGGCTGTCGTAAATTGTATTTGTATTCTGTAGATAGTATAGATGCCTACCTTTAATATTAGGTATTATTATAATACTACTGAGAGAGCTACCAGCACAATTCACACAGTGTTACCTCACTCTATGTATAATACCTATACCTACATTACATTGTGACCTAGTTTACTAAATAAAACCATCATCCTAGCATAATAATATTTACAGAATAACTCAATTACTCTGATGTTTTAGCCATCTCCATGTACGCATGTATTGTGTATTGGCAACATTACCAATATTTAATTAATACGATACAATATTTTGATACATTCACCATCCAAAATTTATCCCGGGTACCTGTTTCTCTCTGAAATTTTTTGACCCAGTTTCTGAAATTAATGGGAAAAATTATTTCAAACTGTATTTGGGATTGATAAACTGTTGCAGAATTTTATTGCATTTTACATTTGTTGTATCTTATATATTATGATATTGTTGTTATTTTGTTCTGTTTTTATTATTTTATTTTCATTTATAATTCATTAAACATTAAATGTCCGCTACGAAAAAATGTAATTTAAAGGCAACTTGCCGTATACTCTTATTTATTTATTTATTTTATTCTTCTTGCACATCATCATTCATAATTATAACGATATCAACAGAGCAGTTTACATTATAAAAGATGTGATGATGTGCAGTGGCGAGATTATCACTATATAGTGATTTCTTCCATCTAACCACGTCACACTATCAACAAAAAAATAGCTACATAAATTACAGAGAAAAAACTACAATCCACACACCTAACACTCCAAAGGGACCGGGAACTATAAGAAAGGGTTAGGGGACGGATGCTGAGTTAGAAGACAATAAATACTTCTTGACGGCGTATTTAAATCCATTAAAAGATTGAGATATTCTATGAGAAGAATTATTAATGAAGGTTTATTTCCTCACTAAGTTTCATTAAATACTATTGACATGATCTAATTTTGTTGGTTGATGTATGTAATGT
This sequence comes from Athripsodes cinereus, assembly GCA_947579605.1. NCBI lineage: Eukaryota > Metazoa > Arthropoda > Insecta > Trichoptera > Leptoceridae > Athripsodes > Athripsodes cinereus. Next base: position 13,589,085 of record OX388305.1, read on the forward strand.
AAGGTCTCCATTTTCATCAAGGATGTAAAAAAATATTGAGGAGAGAATTTATCTGTTACAAACCTATAATATTCAAATGTAATAAATCAAATGTTTTTGTGTTAACACTTTGGAAATTCATTATAATTAAAATGAATTTAAAAACACTGTATAATTTCCAAATTAAATTTATTCACCTCAAACGTTTTCGCCAACCTGATGATGCCAAGTAGAAGCCTTGGCGAAAACGTTTGAGGTGAATAAATTTAATTTGGAAATTATACAGTGTTTTTAAATTCATTTTAATATTCAAATGTTATAGCTGTGCCTGGGAAGTTTTATACTGTGTATTAATTGGTTGCTTAGAATATATTGTAGCATTAGTCGGTACCTACTACGTGATTTATTGTCAATGAATATATTATTTTGAATGGGTTTGTACAACCTTTTCAGATTATTACCACAGAGGTTTTGTCCGTGGAATCCTTGGAGTAGAATAAGTTTTCCACTCTTTTCTGTAAGTTACCGAGTATTTTGCCATAAAGTATAGATGTAATATATGAATGAGCTACATAGGTACCCATCCTTAACGTTTTGATGACATTGAGAAAAAGACCTCCATACTACAGTCAGTAGCTACATGAGTCAGTTCACTGCCTACCTCATTTGTGGAAGATGCAAGGCAAGAGCTAATGATATTGTACGGTACTTAAATAATTTGATTCGAACTTTTTGACATCACGTAAATGTTAAGACGAAAAGCGATATTCCCACTACTTTATTTATTTAGATTGCGTTCAATGAAAGGTTCAGGTATCACGTACTAACTGTCCTTAAGCAAATTAAACTTTTGTAGTTATTATTTATTATATTAGAGGTGTATTGTTTATTTTTGTTTGACATTATTGTGTCTCGAAGTAAAAAAATAAACTATTGAAATATTTGCATAAATTATGAAGTCAGTCCTGCACAAATTGTAAAAGTACATTTCAAATAATTACCTGAACAATATTTTATTATTTGTATCAGCATGTCTAGTTAATGGTTCTCGGTAGATTTTCCTTTCTCTTCATTATTTCTGAAATAAAGCAATATGTATTGGTAGAACTTATGTAGGTACGTAGAGGTATTGAGGCAAGCTGGATTGGTATATCAAATGTCACGATTACGGGGACCACAATATTGTTGAGTATCATAATAACCATTGTTATTATGTCATTTGCATAATACTGATAGTAATAATATGATCGATGTTACATGCCTACTACATTGAGAAGTATCTACTTACAAATTTAATAAGTGTGCCGATCTATTCTGGATTACATTTCATAGAAGAAGGCAATTATAATGAGTTAATGTATACTTTATAATAATATTACATCAACGAGTGGTCGTTTAATTTAAATAACATAATTAAATTTTAATGAAATATCAGATAATATTATGGTTTACTTTATTTGTCCCTTTGAAGATATACGGTAATATAAATATATTGTTTTCAGCGATGAATGAAATGAATTACGTAAACCATTTTGGTAATATTCAAGAGGTAAATTAATATTTATTGGGTTTTTTTTTATCTAAAACACCTTTCTTTGTTGTCTTGCTTTTCTCAACAACGATTTAGTTTTAGATGATTAAGTCCAAAAAATACCTACTCTACATTTTAAAAGGTTCTCCTCAACCCTCATTTTGATCCATCAGTGCTGTTTCCATAAATAATGTTCAAGGGTATTATAATATTTCATAGACAATAGAGCCTTAAATATCATTGGACGCATATTATTCGTGCTGACATTGTTGATACACAAGTTATATTTGATAAACAAAAATGTGTTGCACTACGTTCACAAATTGCTAAGTAACTTTATTAAAGAATTATTTTAAAGGTAACGAGGCAATACCTACTTATTAGTCGAAAGTGATGTGGAGAATAATAATGACCTATCAGCAGTGTTCATTAATTTTCTATTTGTGATAAAAAATGCTTTAATCATCTCGTGTATCTTTACACTAATAATAACAATCAGTTTTTAGAAATCGTTGATTTTAACATGCAATGTCAGTGAAGTAAGGGTGTGATTATAAAAATAAAATTTGAAAACACAACTACTATAATATGGTATATTATAAGTTATATTCTTCAAGTATCTTTGGTGAAAAATAACAAAAAATACTATCTTCATTAAATTATCAATTATTGAAAAAAATAATCAAATTACTTGATGCTTACTTAAATAATATAATTGCATATATAGCCAAAGGAAAAAAATACGGTTAGTGTTAGCCCACTAAGATTATTCAAATAGGTTTATTTTTAAGTAACATATAACTTTTTATACAATTTACATATTTCTTTAGAACAACATAACATACATATTATTCCTTTAAAACTAAGCAGAGCTCGTGCTTTGAGGGTTAATATTTAAATAATATAATTATATAGCAAAGAGGAAAAAACTTACGACTAGACTCAGCCCACTGAACCACTGCAAATATAATATAATGTTTCGTTTTCATTCCGACATGTACAATTTTTTTTCAACGTTATCACATTTTTCTATCGTTGAGTATGATGAGATGTTCAGTTTATTCGCAAGTTAAACTTTAAAAGGCACCGTTTTACATTTTTTAAACATTTATAATCTACCATTCTTGTTGACATATAAATATGATAATTTTTCAGTAAATTCCAACCGTTATCTTTTATTATCGGTAGTATAAATAGATACCTCTATATTGTAAATAACTGAAGTGTTGTCAGAAGATTGGTAACGTATTAAGTACATATACATTCCCTCGTTAAACCGAGAGACTGTTCATGTGAATTATTGATAAACATTATTATCACATAAGACCGTAAATAGTTAGTTAAACTTCTCAAAGATTAAATAGGTTGATAAAAATATATATCGAACAGACATATACCTACGATTATTCTTGAAATACGTTCAATAAAATATTTTTAGCAACTCTCTCTCTCTCTCCCTGGGCAATTATTAATCCCACATGATGGTGGGGTCTGCCATTTTTGTCTTTCGCCGCCACTCGGCTCTATTCTGTGCGTCCTCCGGGGAAGCTCCGCAGTCTCTCATGTCTTGCTTCACAACCTCGCGCCACCTCCGCTTGGGTCTTCCTCGGGATCTACTACCAGGGGCAACCAATGACTGTGCCCTGTTACCTATGTATTCGGGAGGTCTTCTACTCACATGCCCGTACCACCGTAATCTGCTTTCCTGAATTTTGTCGGATACGTCACGTACACCTAGACTTCCACGTATGTACGTATTACGGATTCTGTCTAGCCTGGTGACGCCGCACATCCATCTCAACATTTTCATTTCAGCTGTTTGGACAGCACGGACATGTCTCAAAGAGGTATTCCAGGTTTCTGATCCGTAAGTAAGTACAGGCCGGATAACGCTTTTGTATATAAGACCCTTTAGTATAAATATTAAGTATAAATATTTTTAGCAACGAAGTAGACATATCGTTAACTTTTACTGTTGCTACTATACCATCACGGCATATCCCACATGTTAATTATCCAATACGAGAGATTTTGTGAACACCTGCCTATTACAGAAAAAAGTGAAATAGGTATTTGTTATTCTCTACCGGGGACTCTATTTATAACATATAAATACTATATTTTATGTTTTTAGATTTGGGTCTAAAATATATTTTCCAAATTTTTAATAAACATATAATGTATGATTCTATTCCTTTTTTCTTTACACCAATGTTAAATGGTAAGCCAACTCGTGATTAAGTTCATCCTATTGTTAACTACAAAAATATTACCATTATGTTTATACATTTTCTAGGACCTCTCTTGGAAGACTGGTAATAAAAAACATTAAAGAAAACTGACGAACATCTTATAGTGTTTATGTTAAACCTCAGCAAAGTTATTTTTTGATATACTAAAGTTGAATGAATTTTCACATTTATATAATAACTTTACTGTAAATGTGACATTTGCTTTAGATAATTACTGACACGTATTCTCAAGGAATAGTCATGCATAAGACTTTTTAATTTATTTCTTTAAGATAGGTACTATTTTTTTAAACTCGTTAGTTTCTTTTGTAGAGAGTACATTTTAGTCTGGTGCGTTTTGAGTGATTTTCTGTTGATGTGACGAATAACTGTAATTACTATAGATTCACGTCATTAGCAAATGTATGCTGAGTCAAATACTAAACTTGATGTACTTTTTAGTATGTATGTGTTTACGTTTTCAAGTTTGATGTCAGTACCAATCTTGTATTGTGTACAATGTGCACACTAAGAAATCACATACAAAGATAAAATAAATATAGAAATTTTAACAAAAATTTAAATTTGCATTACTATACCTTGTAGTGGTATTACCCACCTCAGAATTGTAACAAGGTATCGGTACATGTACCTAATATATTTATCAAACAACTCTGTAATTTCTTTTCATTACATACATGACATAAGTTCTGTAACGGATAAAAATCTTTTTTATTTTACCTCAAATACACACATAGGTTATTATGATCACCCAGATTCTTCCTAGTAATCGAAATCTTTTGTAGTGACGATCTTACTTCTATTGATATTTTTTTTGTATATCTATAGAGATACTTGGATTGCGTATTCCTATTTGTATAGAGCATGTGCATGAAAACAGTGTGACCTTTAGTTACATTGATTATCCATTTTACGATATCAGTAACGATTCTGTGTGTCACACCATCATTACTACATTGCCTTTTACCTTCATTGTATACGTAATTAGGAACGTAAATAAATGTATGATTTTATTAATTTCATCTCATGAATTGTTTCAGTGGCTGTGGCGCCGTGTCCTGCTCGAAGAAAGACGAGGGAAGAAGAACCAGAACCTGGACACTCTTTGCCAGTGAGAAGACTTATAAAAGTTGACTTTGAGACTTTAGATGTGAGTATTTAATTTAATTTCTATTTTTATCATTTTAGAATATTTACGGGGATGGATCATAACAAAATATATAAATACTTTTAAGTTTTATGAATACCTACATTTAACTATTTAAAGCCTTTTCTAAATGAAAATTAAGACTTTTTTGTTTCGCATTTCTTCTCATAATTTCCATATTGTGATCTCGTGCGAACGGTTCCAATTGATTAGTTGGAAAATTTTAGCTTTCGTCATGCGGATATTCGATTCACTATCTCTCAATTGAATGTTTACAAAATGAAAAGAAAAGTAAAAGTCTTGTTTTTATTATTATTCTGGTATTATGATTATTTCAAAATAATACGAATTGTGAAATGCTTTTTACCGTTTTTTAGAATACTTTAGTTTAATTTTCATTGAAAAATTTCACATAAATGTATTCGTAGCTCTAGCTCTGAGGATTATTTTTTTGAAAATTTAATTTGTATCAAAATCAAATTAAGATCATAGAATATATATAGAACAAATATGTTTAATTATGTAGTTATTGTGTATAAAAATGTTATCCTGAAAAAAATGCGTTCCACAAACAAAGAGGTTTATTGTAATAATAATTTGGTTTTACTGGTAACCGTACATAAACATGATTAATTTAATACATTATGATGTATTCGTGTAAACTTAAAGAATTTTCCGCATTGTACATAATATAAAGCTTCGTGTATTATTAGTACTGAAATAAATAGATATAAAAATATGTAACATGTGGAATTTTGGTTCATGTTTAAGTTATTATAAATATATTTACAAGAAATAACATTGCGTTTACAAACATATGTATTTTTTCATGTTAGGTAGTATTTTGCAACAACCAGTATGACATTGCATTTAATCAAACAAAAAATTTAATAAATCAAAACATTTTTGATTTAAATTTCAAATACCTACATATTGTATATTTTCGTCTACCTTAATACGAATGTATACAAAATAATTCAGTGTGAAAATTAATTTTCTTGTAAGTATTTTTATTTATGGTAAATTTTTGAGTGATAAGACATTCTATATACAAAATTGGATACTATTTTTGGGGTGAATATTCGTCATATATCATTTTTTTATGTCTTATACTTTAGAAATACACCAGAAAATCGTCTCTATAGAACCTATGCTATATGTACAGTACAATAAAGATCCCCTTGATCCTCCTTAGAACCATGTCTAGACGTCTGAAAATCCTTTTGTGTTTAAATCCTTCACTCTCAATTTTCAGTTTATAGTCTGCATATTAATGAGATGCTTATTCGTCAAACGAAAGCGTTTCGGACTTCTACATTATAGATAGGAATGTCTGTTGCTCTTACATTATTTCTACGGCAAACTTTTTAAGGGCGTAAAGTGCTAAAATCATAGAGTATTTTTTTTCCAATATGATGCGATACTAGCGAAGTTTTTACAAAATAGTAATTAGACAAATAATAACTTTATTTCTTAATTGCGTGAGAGAATGATGTGTTATGCTTTGGCGTGTCAACGTAAAAGTAGAAAAGATAATATGCAATAGTACTATATACTTATTATCGGTGAATTTGTAAAATATTATTATCCAAACAAAAACATGACGTGGTAGATAATTATTTCTGTAAATAATACGGTGCCATCTTCTATTACATGATGCACTAAGCAGGTTAATGTCCCATCATCTCACTGTGTTTCTCACCATACCTTTGGTCATCGTTGCTATTTTTTCTCTGCCTTATTATTAATATTATTATTTACTTACTTTCTCTAATTATTTTAAATTATCTAAAGTGATTTCATCATTATTGCTACCGCGCAAATTCTCTTTTATTTCAAACTGAAGCCAACAATGGAATATAATAATAGCTCAGATAATAGTTATGGCTACTGCATAGGAAGGCATTAGTTTTAATTGTCTACAATCTTCTGTCGTTGCTGTTGACATCAAATGTTATAGAAATATTTATTTAAATTCTCATAATAATAAGAAATATTACTCACATTTATAAAATCGATACGTCTTATTGAATGACTCAATTATCAAATTGGTTTATATGTATTGTGAAACTGTTGAAAATAATATTTTAAAGAGAAAGTAGAGAGACAGAGTTAAGAAACGAATTGTTTGTAAAATAATTATGTATCCAAATTATGTTCGTGATGAAGACAGAATCGATAAGTAGACGCTGCTGTGTGAATAAAGTAATTTCACATATGGATATGGATATATTGATTGAGACATAAGAAAACAAATTAGTGTCGACAAAATGTTTTAGTCTGAAATCACGGTGGTTGACCAAGAGTAATTGTCTGGTCAATCACTATGTTCGTATTTTATTTAAGAAGATTTTTATAACCCCAAAATTAGGTTATTTGAGGCAATGAAATAATTTATAAATACATAATAAACTAAGATGCGTAAATAATAATTAAATAAAAAAACATTATTCCACAATTTTGTCTGAATAATGAAAATATTATACCTTGAAATGGATGGAATTTCATGTTATATAAATAGATATATAAATCACACTTTTTGGAACCTCTGGAGATTCTTATAAACCCTGCCCAAGGGTAACTATTAAGTAACAAAAATGTCATTGAACAGAAGTACGTGAGAGCATAATAAGAATATTTTATTGTGACGAATTAATATATTTTTTTTTATAACAAAGCGTTTGTACAATACCTACCTATAATAATATTAAATTAGTTCGATTTTCAACATTTTTTTTTGTTCCACGAAAATCGCATGTGGGTGTAGATTATTGTAGAACAGGCGTGTATGTTACATATAGGTATATTATATTAAGTATATAAGTGTAGCATGTTTAATGAATAATATTGATAGCGCAAGAATAAGAGCAAAGCGATCAATTTCTATATTTTATATCATTTCTATATTTTGCTTACATGGTGAATAGTTAATTAGATGCAAAGATGTGTTTTTTTTTATATATTTACAATGATTACATATTCATATTCACAATCATCATTATTAATGAACATTGTATTACCTACGTATATTTTTTCCGCTGAACACCGGCAAAGAATTGGTCTCCCACTGTTTTCCGAAAATTTTCTAGCGTCCTGAAAAGGCAGGTGATCAATAAAATTAAAAAAAAATCATTTTGCATTTTAAATTTAGCGACGAGATGTTTTTATTATTTTTTGTTGGAACAGAGAGGAGAGTTTCATTGTTTATTTAGGCATGCAAATGTTTATAATATTATTCAGGTAAAAAGTGCAGTTTATTTATTATTTATTTATTTTATACTTCTTGCACATCACAAAATCAACAAATCAGTTTATATAAAAAATAATGTGATGATATGCAGTGGCGAGATTATCACTTTATAGTGATTTCAATCAGTTTTTTTTATTTCAACAATTCTATGTTGCGTTTTATTATTCATTTATGAACTTTTAAAAACTACCGTAATTTTTTTGCATAAGTAGGTATTAAAGGCACGGAGATAAGTTGTTTTTAAGGCTTATTCTATAAATCTTTCGGTGTTTTTCGAACTCAACATAGTCGATAGAACTAAATGCCTAACGTAATAGAATCATTTTATTAGTTTATTTTTAGCCATAAAGTCTATAAAAAACATAACTTTATAAATATGTTTTACGCACGTAGCTAAATAACACGCAATATTTCCCTGAATTGTGATATCTTTAGTATACATCTAAATTTATTAAATCTTTATCAATATAATCATATTCTTAAAGTAATAACTACGTTCTTTAGCCTAATGTTAATAAATACAATTTTTATTAATTTTATTATATTTTATTTTAATTTTCAAATAAATTAAAGTAGAAAATTAACTGTGTTTTGTAATAAAAATAAAATGTCATCAGTATGAATTTTCACTCTTTGAACGTACAGACTTTAGAATTATAAATGTTAAGTTTAAGGTAAGGTAAAAGTTTGTAAAATTGATGTACCCATTTATATCAATTATGAAATACCTATTTGATAAAAAATCGTGTCTTCTCAGTCCGTGTACCGTTTGGAAGGTCAAAATGTTTCAAAGTTTTTAAACTTAATATCCTTCAATTTACTTTAGCAATTATTTTAAGTGGTTCACTAACTTCTCAATTTGCGTATAATTGAATTGTCGGTAATAATTAATTAATCAAAGTTAGCGAAAAGGCTGAAGTGTCAAGGGACGCTTTTTACAGACCTTTCACTATGACGTCTTTTCTTTTTACCAAGAGCAAACTTTAAATACGTGATCGTTAGAAAAAAAATGCAACAAAAAAATAATATGTGCACAATGCCGCAAAACATTTAACTTATTGAATTCAGTATAAAAGTATTGTGTTAGAATGTTTAGATATAAGAAATCACTATATAGTGATAATCTCGCCATTGCACATCATCACATTTTTTCTTATGTAAACTGCTCTGTTGATTTTGTTATAATGATAATGATGATGTGCAAGAAGAATAAAATAAAGTTCCTTTAGGAATGATGTACATCATGACTTAAAACAAAATATAATTTAATGTTTATGTTTTTTACAGGATGACGATGATGACGATCTTGAAGACACGGGCTACCCTGACACCAGTACAGCTCCACAACCATTTCCAAGAAGTTTCACAAAAGTACACGCCAAACCAACTTCTCCCAAACCATGGAAAAGAACAGGCAAGTACTTACACTAAGAATTTTTGATTGAGTACAAAGTTGCCTCACATGATTTAACTAACAATTTAACTTGAGTTTCACAGTCAAGAAAAGCTATTTAATCTAATTAACATTACCCCCTCTTTCATTTTTTAACCTTATCATTCTTTTTCATACCACAGCAATGAAACAATCTTGTTCCATTCAGGGCTATTTTGTAGTAACTGATTTCTTTTTCCTAGAAGATTAATAACTTATTGAATACCTCAAAATTAACAATTTAGATAAATTAATTTAACTAACCAATAATTGTATGATTTCTAAGATGTCCTGTTTTTCAACGACTCTTTGATTTTAAATAATAATACCATTAAATATTTAATATATAAAATGAATTGCTAGTAGGCTTGTAGTGTGTAATATTTATAAAATATTATCAACTGTTTGAGTATTTTTCATATGCGTATTGTAGATTGTTAAAAATGCATTACCTACTAACCTCTTTATAATCAGTTAAAGAATAAATATAATGAATTAACAAAACTACTCTCATATAAATATTTGGGATGCAGTTCAGAGATTTTATAGATCTGATAAAATCTAAATTATTATTAAGTAGACATGATTTAAGTACAGTTTACCTTATAAATGACTTTTGCAGTAGCAATTGAAATGTTGCGAAATATACCTACATTAGTTACATCTGGTTTCATGTAAAGACAACTGCAATTCTGTTTATTTGTTTTGTTCAGGATGTAATTTAAAAGAGATTTGGTTAGATATTTTTATTATGACTAGGTTACAAAATTATATGCATTATTTGGTGACTAGCGAACCAAATAGGTATTTAATATTATTCTTGTGAATTAAAGAGAATATGGACTTAAAAAGAGGAATTTGCTATTTGAATTACCTGCATGAAATATTTTTGATAGCAACCTCGCATATGATATGCCTATTGAATACTCACTGTTGATGATATGTCGCTAGCATAACTAATATTATTGGTTATATTTATAACAGCTAGCCCCCCACGAGCTCCACCTCGCACCCACATAACACATGATGAATATCATCAATTTTGTGACAGCGCTCTCGAATGTAGGAAATATGATTTATACACAGTATTTAATTCAACATTATTTTAGCAAATGTATATAGCTATAATATTATTAGTAGAATGATCATAAAGTTCAACTGAATGAGAATTTAATATTTTCTCTATTTGCACCAGTAAACAAACACTTGTTGTCCAAATATTTATAAAATGTTATTCATATATTAATATAATACGACATTCATAATTTTCTTTAGTTTATCCTTTATGTATATAACTATTAAGGATTAGCATTTTATATACTCTTATTTTTTTTTAGTTTATCCTTTTCTATTGAACAGACACCCTTTAAAGAAAACTAGTAGCTATATATTTGAATTCTATGATCATCTACAGCTTATCATACTGCATGATTCAAATTTTATGTACTTCATATCAAAAATTTAGAACACGCAAGCTTCCTTAAACCTTTGTCTATCAGTGTTCTTGTACAAAAACACAAATAATTTTATTAATCAAAATCCATCTGCATTCATAAATAGGAATTTATAGTTCATGCTTAAATTATGTAAAAAAGATTTGTTCTATGTGGTGGAATGATTATTTTTCTGTTGGTGTTTCTGAAAGTTTGTCGCTTTCTTGATGCATTATTTATTTTCATAGCTTGGACTTTTTTAGATCTTCTTTTTGCATCATACCTATTTGTGAATCAAAAATACTTCTTTCAATTCATAGAGTTTGTAAGCTGAAGCATCCTTTATATATCAATGTCCTTTTACAGGAACATGTCGGCTTCTCCTCAAAAATGGTAATGGGTTATCTAATTTGTTTTCACACCAAAAAAAATACATATTTATTAATACATATAAAGACAATACCAGAACTTACAGGACCCACAAAAACTATTTTGTCTTAAAAAAAGATTTATTTATAGTACTTTTATTAAATTTTATATTTTCGAGTATGCATGATACTATTTAGGATTAACAATTTTTTTTTATGTTATAACTTGAGTTCGTCGGTAGCCTGGAGGTAGAGCCTCGTCCTCGTGAACAGGGGGTCCGTGGTTCGATCCCAGGTACCGGCAAACTCCCCTTTCACGACACAAGCTTTTAGCTTACTGTGAAAGGTGTATAAGGTTGTATTTGGGTTTATAACAAAACCCAGATATATCTTTTTTAAAAAAAAAAAAAAAAAATAAATAAAAAAAAAAAAAAAAAAAAAAAAAAAAAAAAAAAAAAAAAAAAAAACTATTTTATTTTTCTCGATGCACAGTATTAAAAAAATCTTTCTGTTAAATATGTTAGTTTGGTTCCTAGAATATTTTGTTTTTTCTACTGGCATAATGTTTTCACTTAAATATTTTAAAATGTAGTCTATGTACCTATATGTAAAATTGAAATAAAAGTGTTTAATTCAAAGCATAACTGTAGATAAATATATAGAATGTTTTTGTAATTCCACATTATTGAATTTTGCATGATTTATCACATGCTGTATACTTATTGACTAGTTTCTGCTCCGTGCTCTCGTAAGTTGCATTGAAGGGTGAGATAATACAAATTATTTTGATGTGAATATTAATATTGTAATTTTTATTTCTAGCATACGATTTGGCGACACAGTGTCCTTCTAGAAGAGCATCCATGCGTCGACACACTATTGTAGCATGCAGCAAACCAGCAGATACCGTCTCAGGCTCACAGTCAGTACCTCAGTCAAGGTAAATCTAAAAAAATTGGAATTTCTTTTCTTCTTCTTAAGATATTTTTTTGAAATAATTTCTGTAATATCGATTCGATTCTTTTCAGTTCATGGTGCTAGGTTGTGGAACCAGCTTCCATTAAAAATCTGTACTTGTACTTCTTTTTGTATCTCCAAGAAAGAAGTTAATGTTTGCTAGTCTTATGTTTCATCTACATTTTAAGAAGTTCCCGCATAGTTTTACATATTTTTTTTGTTTATTCAAACACAATGAGCAGTCCTGCCCCATCCCTACAACTCTATTCCATCCCTGTATCCCATCATCTGTCTCTATGAATTGTTTAGATATATTGTTTATAAATTTAAGTCGTTTTTTGTATATTTATATTTGTTTTGGTATCTATTTATTTATTTTTATTTATTTTATTTTATTTCTCAATAAATTATAATTTACATACATACTTACACACATATATTGGCACGAAGAAGACAACTTGCATGTTTTATATGCAGCTGGTCTGCTGGTTACCCCACTTGTGGGATATGCCGTGATGGTATAATATACATTGATGCTGCCCAACTAGGTATATCCTGTACTAGGGCAAACATCTCACAAATATATCAATCATATACAAACATATACCTACATAATTACAAAAAGCATTCATCTCATACATACACACGATCACATTCATAACAATATGTACGTGTATATCTTAAATTCTTCTTCTATGAGTGCCATATCAGGTCCCCCCGACGTTGGCGATCACTCTGGAGAATGCCTCCCTACCTATCTCGCGTATATCTTAAATTATTTATTTATAATTTTTATTTTATTTTAGTTTTTGTTTGATGGGTTATTTGAGAGATATCGCGCTTCTGTGTTAAACTCACCCATTGGACAAATTTATTTGTTCAGTAATAAAGTTACCATGTTTTTTTTTCTACTGTTGATTTTTTTGTGCATTAAAGATTTTTATTATTATTATTTTTAAAATGTCCAAACTGTTTCTCAGGATTTTCTCCCGGTATTCTAAATCATACAGGTACATGTGCCAAGTGTAACCTGTTTCTGTGTCAGTGTCATCCATTTTTGTGTCAGTTTGTTAATTTATCTGTGTCATTTAAAATAAATTTCACCCATTACTGTGTCATTTTGTTAAGATTCCTGTACTTGAACAAACTATTGGAACTGTTGTTACATTTTCAACTATTGGTACTGTTGTTACATTTTCCAAATTATTTTTATTTCTTTTTGTAATCCTATATACTTTCTAATTTTTTCCGTAATGGTCGTAAGTAGATTGTTGATGTTCGGAATAGCAATGTCTATAATGTATGTACGTGTCTCTTGCAATTTTGTCTACTAAGGTTATGTCTGGCCTGTTGTTGTGAATAGTGTGGTCTTTCATTATTTTCCGATCATAACAAATTTTGTGGGTAGTGTTTTATTATTTTATTGTTAATATTATTAGTATTATGCTAATATTATAAAGAGGAAGGATTTGATTATTTGCATTGAATAGGTAAACTAGTGAACCAATTTGAAAAATTCTTTCACTGTTGGGAAGCTACATTATCCCCGGGTGACACAGGCAATATTATATTTTCAAAAAAGTTAGGGATTCTTACTAAAACTCGAATCTACCCGTGCAAAGCTGGAGAGGACCGCTAGTATCTTATATCTGTCTATGCTATCATGGTGTCTACATTATGTGAAGTACCTATGTAAGGTACCCAGTAAACTAATCACATAGAATTAACATGCAAATCATCCTCTCTGTGCCACCATTGTTTTAATATTGTGTTATTTATTTCTTACAGGCCAGATTCCAGGCAGTCAGGGTTGTCTGTAGCTAGCAGTGAAGTAGAAACCAGTGCATTAGGCAACTTGGGTGACACACCAAATGATATCACATGGTCCAGGAATTCTTTACAGGAAGAACTAATCCAGTCGGTTAGTGCCCCTAGCAATGTGAGTGTTGTGTGTATGCTTTTTTTAATATTTATTTTCCATATGTTGTTAACCGATAGTATTCGAAATGTAAGTTATGAAAACTCAGTTAGAAATTTATAAAATGTTCATTGTTCATGATGAATTAGATTACCATGTACTTTTAGCTAGTCTATTTTTTTTTTGGCAAAATGTGCTCAAGCATTTTGTTTATATTTTGTATTAGAAATTTATTTAATATATTTCTTTTCATCTTGTTTTAAGATTTGTTATAGTATTTCTTACGAGTAGAATTCGATATAGAATTTGTTTATTTGAGAATAGATGTATCAATAATTATTATTATTTATTTATTATATCAATAATTATTCTGTCACGATTTTGGTTTTCATCAAAAATCACTTTTGTCACTACCTCACATAATGTTGATATTTTTTAGTTTTATTTTCTTTAATTTTGTAGACTAATTATTCTCATTAATTTGATACATAGGTATAAATTTGTGTCATGCATTAGTCATTGATAATAATTTATTGTAAATGAGCCATTCCTCAATACATTCATATTACATAGTTATGCAATGTGACAGTGATTTGTTATTTGCATTGTAGAAACAATGGCAAGATGCAATGTCACTAGACGAGAGACTATCATTAACATTAGAAGAAATAGTTCACATAAGGTCTGTCCTCACTAAAGCTGAATTGGAGGCTTTACCTGTTGAAGGTCGAGTTAAAGAAGATGTTGAGAAACATAAGGTATGATGAATCACTTTTTCACAGTAGATACATTACAAAATAAATTGTAATTAACATTAAAGTGTAAGTATATTATTTATTGACTCAAATAAAATATTTTCAGGTGTGCTTCTTGTGTCTCAAAACTAGATTTGGAATTTTGGGACCCTGGGGACAAAGGTGCAAGTTGTGTAAAAAAACTGTTTGCTCCAAATGTTACTCAAAGGTATGGACAAAAAAAATACATTAATAAAATATTGTCATTGAATATTTTATTACATGTTGCCTAGGTATTCTGAAATATATGAAATGATTTCATTACATTGATTTAACTCTTATACCTATATGTATATACAAATTGTTGTTTTATTTCAGATGAGAATCCCCACGGAGCACTTTTCTAATGTTCCAGTTGTTTTGCTTAGTCCATCTCTCATGCCATCACCAGAGGAGGAAGTGAATACATCATTCCCAAGATCCTTAATGGCTCGGTTGATGTCTCCTGAACACAACAATGTAAGTAATTATTTTGAATGTTTTTTTAGGCATGAATATTAATAATGTAGAAATAAAACTCAAGTGATAAAAATGATTTGCTTCAGGATCGTTCAGACAACTCTGTTGGAAGTGCTCCAAGTAGTCCATCTCTACAAAGATCTCAAATGTCTGCTATGGCTAGGTCCCTAGAAGGCACACTCAATACTTCACCTCAATCATCTTTATCCTGTGTTCAGTCTGCTCCTGGATCCAGAGGAGGTTCTTCCATGGGATATGTTCCAGATCCTACACCTCCGTTAGCATCTAACAATGTCATGACCAGGAGTATGGAGGGACCACAGAGTTTACCTGTTTCAAATGGAAGTCCGAGACATATACTGGATAGAAGGTACATATATAATCAAAGTAGTCATATTAATGGTAAATTTTGAAATGTTTTCTGGTTTTACAGATGTTTATACTGAATAAATATTTTTTATAGAAACAAATTTATGCGAGGTGCCACATTGGGTGCAGCGAGAGCTTCAGATAGACTTCGTGGTGTTCAGATGATTGTGTGCCATGATTGCAAGACGATGGTTTTACAAATTATAAAATCATCAAGAACGAGTAGATCAGCTACTAGAAATCACGCAATCAGAAATTTGACTCTCAATTTGTCTCCCATTTATAATAATTAAAATATGCATAAATATATTTATCACAACTTTGTATTATTATATTATTAACAAATTATACAATAATATATATGTAGCTAACAATGATATTTATATACAATTACACAAAGAATTATATCTATGTTGACTGATATCTCAAACTAGTGAATAAAATACAAGTGATTGTGTTAATTTTACAGTATGATTTTGTTTGATCTAATACAGAAAAAAAGTATTTATTGCATGCGAGTGATCTTTCTCACAGGGTCTGAATGTACAGTGTGCCGTGAATGTACCTTACCCAATGTTTTATTCATGATAATAATTAATATATTTTTATAGGATAACGTTGAACACATAATATGATATGTGTATATTATAAATATATGAATATACTGTTTGATGTCGAGATGTCGCAGTATGCACACTGCTCTCCCACCTTTAGTACATTAAAGTGTAAATATGTTAGATGATAATGTTATGGTATTATAATTTTAGCAGATTATATTTCATTCATAGTAAATAATCAATGTTAAAATAACTTCATTGTATCAAAACAAATATCATATGCTTTATAATGGTGTAAACTATTAATTTAATTGTAGCTTGAGATAAAATAATAATTATTTTCCCCACTGTCATATAAATATAAAGTGGTGCACACCAAAGAAAACATGTAAATAACTTTTAAATATAACAATTATTGTTTAAAAAAATTAATACTAGATAGTAAATATATTTCCATTACTTTAAATTATTTTGGCCATTTTGTTCTTAATGTATATTGATCTTATGTATATTTAGAAAAAGTTCCTCATCATTAGTAATAAAAAGTTGCAATGTTAATCTTAAGTTAAGCAAAGAGGTGTTTTTTTTAACATCATTTATGATTCCATCAACAAAAATATTTAACCTCCTAATTTATATTTTTTTATTCATCTTGTTTTCGCAATCAATTAATATTTATATTAAAATTTTCTAGCTAAATAATTATAGCTGTAAAATATTCAAACTCTTTTTCTAATCAGCATTTTAGTTAATCAATTGTTGCAAATGATAAAGATGAATTTAGAATTTGTATGTATTTCTTTTAATTTAATTGAAAGGAATAAAAATAACAATGTTTTGTAATTATTAAAACTATCAAAAATACTCTAAAAAACTATATAAATTATAATATTATTCATATCTAACTTGGCGATAAAAAAATATTATTTCATTTCAATATGCATTATTTTGATATTACTTAATTTTATTTTTCCAATGAAAATATTAATCCATCAATATATAAACCAATGTTTACTTATGAAGAACCATAGGTACTAATTTTATTTTTGTGCTGTTTAAAATGCCTATGAAATTCCAACTAGGTATTGCAATTGCTAACAAAAGAAAAGTGAATAAATTTCCAAGAGTTTCATACCAAAGAATGTATTTATATTATAAAAGTGATAAATCTTACTACACTTGTAAAATACTAAAAATAAATTTCATTCAAGAAATTATAATTCACTCTTTTATTTAATTTGTAATATTTTTTGCTATGTGCACAGTTCTGCTTAAGTCGAAGACTTTTATTTATAAATACTAAGCAGATATAAATTTTTGACGTCAGGGATACTGTACATATTTAAAGATAATCTTTGGGAAATGTGTACCTATGAAATTATGAAATTTTACAACTTAGTTTTTCTTAGGCACTGGTATTTTTTATACACTTTTTAAATTATACTTTTGTTTTTGTTTTAACACAATAGTGTTGTGGATATACAAATAAACTGATTATTTAATAAATTAACTACATACTTACTTGTTTTGTAATATTTATGTTTTAGTGTCATTAAGTGATATTTTTTTAGTACATTGTATCAATGATTTTATTTATTAATATTTATTCCATATTGAATAACGTTATTTTATTATAATCACATTGATCATCGGCTATTATTATTTTACAAGAATCACAATGTTTTTAGTCTCTGAACATTAGAGATTTTAACAATTTTTTTTGTGAGTTTATGTATTTACTTCCCAAATCTTTTAGTAAAATTTGCTTGAAAAATTTATCTCAAATGTATTTACAAACTTATAGTTATCTGATTGACAATCAATAAATTGTTTCTGAGCACCGATGATAAATGTTTTATTATTTAACCTTTCTATCAGTTTCATAAATCAAATCTTTCACACCAATCTTACATTGAATTACAAGCGGATGATCAAGCCTTGAGGTTATATTCTCCACAGCATAATAATGATATTTGGAATCATTCATAGATTAGTTAGGAAATACCACAATATTATAGACTTTATTTTCTATACCTTTGTTAACTGATTTATGTAACCAATGTACAGTAAACGATTAAGTAATATAAAAATACCAAGAACATTTTGTGCTGTGTATTTAACAGAAACCCATTGAAACAAGGTCCTAATAGAATGTCAACCAAAAATGCATTATTTTTTATGGTCTTAATGTTGCGCAAAATAGTTTTAAGAAGTAATCTTGATTCAAGTATAGACGCAGTGAAATAATTAATTATCATAAATCAAGACAAGTCTTCATTTATATTTCCTTCTAATGTCATAACTATTTCAATATTACATATATGTTTTGTGTATACTAAGTTGTATAATATCAAAAATGCATTTAAAGTAAAACAACTAACTATCTATGTTACATTCATTCTGTTTTGTTCAGTAAATTATTTATTGTATATACACACTGTTAAGAATATCTAGTGAAAAAGTTCATAGTCGATGCAGGAAAATGTTGAAAACTAATATTAAAGATATTTTACATGATTTCTGCATTACAGATGTGAAAATGTACATAATAATAGCTGGAATTAATACATAACACATAAATATTATATTAATGTGAAAATAAAAATATTTAAAACATTATTCAACCCATTGTTTTATTCTTCCTCAACTGATCTTTACAAGTGTGTGCATGTGATGATTTACATTTATGCTAATGACATTACACTATACCAAAACAACTAATTAAGATCAAAGGTTTGCCATGAAGAATACTAAAATTAGTAACCTCGGCATGGGACTCTTTTTCCTTCCTTCAAAATCATATTGCCAAAGATAGCTTTTTATAAGGGATGAAAAATTATGTGGGAGAGAGGAAAATAAATGAAAAACAATACCATAGTTATTATTTACATTATTTTAATAACAATAAAGAGTGTTTCATATATATATCATCACATATCTGAGATACACTAATAATTTTAGCTCTACAATGATGTCACATTCCATAATATGTGATTCTATAAATAAATTTTGCAATTAAGGTGTAAGCCTTGAAATGAAAGGTAACATTGAATTAATTATTCATTTATTAACCTACAACAAGAATATCCTCTGTGAATTCATAAGGTGGAATTTCAAGGTTCAGTGGAGCTGGACCCTTTCTAATTCTTCCAGATGCGTCATAATGGCTACCGTGGCATGGACAATAGTATCCTCCGAAATCTCCGGCATTAGCGAGAGGTACACAACCCAAGTGAGTGCAGATACCAAGCACCACCAGCCATTTGGGATCTTTCACTCTAGCAGAGTCTGGTTCGGGATCTCTTAAGGTAGAGACAGGCACAGCAGCCTCTCTGGCAATCTCGTCAGCGGTCCTATAAAATACAATAATTTTTATAATTACAAAAACTACAATTAATATGGGTCAAAGTGCACCATTCACTCTAGCACCGGCGGCTTTTCTTCTTTCGATGTCCTTGTCGTATCTTCCATCCCTCGCAAACATACTTCCCAAATACACATAATCATTCACTTGCTCTAAACATTCATCGTCAACCTTTATTTCACATGTCCTTCTTTCATTCTCTTCAAACACCAGCACTTTCGTCTTTGCATCATTCATATAACAATTCGTCGAATATGGCTAAAATGCTGGTGCACAATACCATTTTGGTGCCGACACTTATGTATGCAAGTGAAACTTGGACGTGGTTGAAGAAGGACGAGAGTAGAATAAATTCCGTGGAGATGCGTTCACTAAGAAGAATAGTTGGTAAAACGTTGCGGAATAGAGTAAAGAATGAGGATATCAGGAAAATGAGCGGATGCGAGAAGAATATTGTGGATGGAATGGGTGTAAATAAGTGATGATGGTTTGGACATGTTGAGCGAATGCAAGATGAAAGAATGACGAAGAGGATGTATTTGTCTGAAAGAGGAGGTGTGAGGAAGCGTGGACGGCCAAGAACCACGTGGATCAAATCTTAAAGGACAGCCGCGTGTTGAGTAAGAGAAATCGGCGAACATGTATGAGAAACTGGATGAATGTGGAGGAAGCGAAAGAATTTTGTAAGGATAAATCTATATGGCGTTCCGTTCTCTCTGTCTACCCCTCCTGGGACACGGCGTGAGGGTATAGATAGATAGAGAGATAGATAATATGATATTTACAGTAAGACTGTTCACATGTTTAGAATCTCTGTGAGTCGGCATCATTTAGTAATAAATTTACTAATACAAAATGCAAACAAAATATTAAATCATTAATAAACAATGATTTGAACATATGACAACTATTTGGCATTTAATATGTTTCTTCCATTTCAGGATTTTTGGCAATCTTTCAATATTTTTATTTATATCAACAACACTTATGTACCAGATGTTTCCAATACTGTACAATTAATTCTATCAAAGACTATACAATTATTAGAAGACAGTGTACAACATGGCATAACTTTCAATATTACCTATTTTTTTGTATAAATATATTCTGATTATATTTTGTTTCACAAATTTTGAGAAGACAAGACAAAGTGATACATACAAGATTACACTTATAGCATAGAATCCTACAAGAATGATTTTTGCCAAATACATAAAAAAATCATTAATACAAATCAATATATAGACAAGTAAAGGTCCCATATCAATGCATTTATCACCAAAGAATTTATTCTGTCACCAATGGTACAAGAAACAAACAACAGTACCTATATAGGTAACAATATAAAACTACCAAAGATAATCATTAAATAAACTAAAATGCAAAAATTACATGGAATATCCGATGATGGGATATTGATGATACATTGAAAAGTAAAAAAAGAGCATGCCGAGTAGTAAAAGTAAGTCAAAACTGTTAGCAAGCCAATAGACGGTTCTACAGAAACAAAAAACAGAAGACCCATAAATAGAATCTCGGGAAAAGATCAACAAAAAGTTTCAAAATCAACTGTAACATTTGAGATTCAGCTTCTGAAGGAGATTCAACCTGTAAAAATATATCAATACTATGAAACCACACATCATAGAGCAGGCATGTCATTGTATGAACTATTTCCTTGTGTAATTTTTTTTTAAAAGATATATCTGGGTTTCGTTTGTTATAAATCCAAATACAACTTTATACACCTTTCACAGTAAGCTACTAAAAACTTGTGTTGTGAAAGGAGAGTTTGCCGGTGCCTGGTATCGAACCACGGACCTCTTGTTCACGAGGCCGAGACTCTACCTCCAGGCTACTGACGTACTTGGTGAAACAGGACCGCAAGCGAACTAAGCGGTTACAAGTATACAACGAGTGGGGTAGTTGAAGGAGATTCTCCCCAGAAGCTTACGAAGTACCCTCTATTTAACAATTTAAAAATATAAACTAGATTTGTCAAAGTACTCTTTTTATGTGACTTTATAACTAACAAAATATTGACCAGTTAAATAATTAAGGTGTTAACAAATTTTCGTTAAAAACCTTTGATTATAATATAATACATATGTAGTATACTGAGTACTTCAAATAGATATAAATTCCGGTGACACCTTACAAAAGACTGAAAAGTCTGCCAACCCTAAGAATGAAATCAACAATTTTATATTCCTCCACTAGTACAGAATCACCCCGCCCCCAGTAACATATCTTCTATTTTCTTTTCCTGGAAAGTCCACTACAATAGACTTGATAATTGGAAAAAAACAGGATTTACATCGTCTTGTGAACACAGCCGAGTTACATTTGGATATATTTAAGAACGGTTGATTCCTTCTGAAATAATCAGATAGTTGAGCAAATTATTCTGAAGACACATTTATATTAAAGGTAAATGAGCAATAAATATAAACATTAAGATGTGAAATTAGGAAATCAACCACATGTAAGCGATACTTAAAATTAATAAAAATATATAATAGAAAATTGGTTTATTTAGGAAGATAATAATTCAACAACACATCAATGCTCTATAATAATAAATGAGAGCTGAAACAAAGAAATTTCTAAAAACGTTGAAGAGAAATTAAATACTTGCAATCATTTACCTGTGTCGGATAAATAATGGCTTTCCTCTCCATTTGAATGTTACACACTTTCCTTCAGGAATTGCATCAAGACTTATTTCAATCTTGGACAAAGCCAACACATCAGCGGATGCAGACCATGTAGAGAGGACGCCACGAACCAGATTCTTGGCAGCATATACTGAGGCAACACTGGCACCTGGAAAACAAACAATATTGTTATGGTCATATACATATTACTTAGACCTAGTGATATACATTTTATAGTATTTAATTATGACCATAAGTTTTTTCCTTCTTTCATCCCCCAATGTTCCCATCAGTAGCACATTTTTATACGGATGTTAATTATCAATGTTAACAGAAAGCAACTTGTTAATTTCTTTTATGCTTTTTAATAACCATGTTTGGCTTCCTTACACTAGACATGTGTTTTTCTGAGCCAATTGTAATAATAATTTAAAAAAATTAGAACAACTTTGAGTGCCTGGGTTGCTATTCTCCAACCCCTGCTGCAAGCCAACAGGCTTAACTTGTGGTGTTTATTAGGACCTATCAATAGTTTAAGTCTGTGGTCTCAGTGAATACTAAAATAAGAGGGGTAGCTCAGGACAAAATATCTAAGGTTTAATTTTATATCATATGCTATAGATTTACATGTTAGGCTAGTTGGCAAATCTTAATTTCTTATAAATAAGTAATCTAGAAAAGAAGTGTTTTTTGATTACCTCCTGCAATCAAATAGGTAAAGCCTTGCCTTCCATCTTTTGTGCTCTTGGCTGAAACATTGGGATTACCAACACTGTCAGGACGATAGTCAGAGTAGTCAGGTACCTTGACATCAGTGTGAGCACAACGAACTACCTGAGTGGTCACTGAAATAAATTGGATAATAAAAGAATTATAAAAAAAAAACAAATCTACTGTACTGAGTACTGTATCACTACTAAAACTATAAAAGCAAAATCACATTTACTTGGAATAAACTGTGCATGGAAAAATCAATTGTATTAAAATATACATACCAAAATCAATTTATGTTTGTACTTATCAAAAACATGTATTCTTTATTTATTTATTTATTTTAATAGATACAACAGCTTTAACAATGAATAATACAATAATATACATTTAATAATTTACATCACCAATTAAAGTATCTAAACTATTAATAATTAAATACAATGTAATATTACAATAATTAAAAAAAAGGTAATAATGGTTCATATGGTTCAGCTTGACAGTTAAAGAAACAATAATGTTTATTTTAAATTAGATATCAAAGTTAATATTAACAGACTCAATGCATTGTTGTAACACTTTTTGGAAAACATACAAAAACATATTGACTTTGGATACAGGTTTTTGATAATTTTGTTTTCACTTTACGAGAGTAATTTATACTTTATTCCCTGCTTCTTTTTAACATTTTGGGACAAACTATAAGACATCAATGATTATTCTAGCACAATTAACACGGACAGCAAATATTGCGTTTCTCAATCAAATATAATTAATTGAAGTTTCCAGAGAAAAATGAATATTTTCTGGATGGCTCAAGTAGCATTTTTTACCTAACCTCAAGCATGTAATTTTAGGAATGGAGTCTTTTTTGCACAAAGATATATCAAATTGATGTAAAGTTTCAAACAGTGGTACATAAAAAATATAAAAAATGCGAAAGATACAAAACTTGGAATGATTTTATACATATTTACGCTTTACATTTAAGATAACCACAGCCTGTCATTTATTGTTATGTAATGTAAAAATTTGTCGAGAAGCAGTGAAATGGTGATAATAGCAAATACATTACCTGTAGGTCCAGATTTCACTCTCAAACGACAAGGAGGTAATGCAGCATTCATGGATTGAAGCATATTCGTTTTGGGTAAAATACCAGTAATTACATTCTTAGAAGCGACAGTCGCAGTTGGCGCCGCTTTGTATCCTGATGTAACCGCTGTGGATGTTCCTTTCACCAATGAGCATAAGTTACCGCATTTTGACACGGCGTTTATCATCTTGAATAAGCGTATCAAGATCTTACTAAGAATGTAAAAACAAAATACTGTCTTAAAGGCTCCAAACCCTTGACAGTTCGATGTGGAAAATCCAAGACAGTAGAACTAGAACTACCAAATACCATAGATAAAAAATTTACGTTGGTATAGTTGGCAATTCTACGGAAAAGTTGCCAATCAATAAAATTTGCTTAAAACTACAAAACATTTTTACCTACGTAAAGGGGCGTTCACATTTATTCACTTTCAATGATCATTCTGGATGATCCTCAAAGATGAAAAGGTGTGAACAGGGGTGTCATCAAAAGTGATCACTAGCGATGACGGATCGACCATAAACAAGTTTTATCATATTATTTATGTATTATTTGTCTTATTCTCTTTGAATTTGTATTGAAAGTCAGAATCATGTACAAAGTTATTATGCTGTCGAGAATTAAATTAATTTGTTTTAATTAATTAATTTTTAATAAGTGTTATTTTTCATTAATTTATTTATTTCATTATTTTTTTTACGAATATATGTTAAACTACTTTTATTATGTTACTTTTAATTTTTGAATTCGTTTCATTATTTTTGTACGAAAATACGTCAAATTACATACAACATGACTGAGAGTGTTGACATGGCAGTGAAAGCCTAGGATGAACAAGTGTGAACAGACGTGTTCACTTTCGATGAACAGGTTTGACCCTGACATTCTGGATGATCATCCAAAGTGAAGCAATGTGAATGCTACTTAACTACCAACATAAAAGTAGACTGATATAGAAACAAATTTAGGGGCGTTCATATTTGTTCACTTTCAGTGATCGCTCGTGAAATGGCAATGGGCTGGTCATGTGGTAAGACGAGAGGATGGCAGAGGGACTTCCAGAATTCTTGTATGGAGACCATGGGAGGACAAAAGAAGCGTAGGAAGACCCCAAAAAGATGGGTTGATGACATTGTCCAGATGATGGGGAAACAGTGGTATCGTGTTGCTCGAGATAGGAAAATGTGGAAAAGTTTTGAAGAGGCCTATATCCAGCAGTGGAGAGAAGAAGGCTAGCAGTAAGTAAGTGATCGCTCTAGATGATCCTCCAAAATGAAAAGCTGTGAACAGGCGTTTCGGATGACGGATGAAAGCAATTAATTCATTAGCAATAAATTCATTTGATTGTATTAATTTGGCCATCGTCTGTAAGTGTTATTTTTCATTTATTTATTTACAAGCGTATGTAACCCGGCATCGCTCGGGTTTAATTAAATAGAAAACCTTGCAAATACATGGGTTAAAACAACAAAATCTTATTGAAAAAAAAACGGAGTAAGCACTTACGTGGATAAAAGAAGTAAAAAGCTCTTCCCAATGAGAAAACTTAATTTTTGACTCCCTACATGCCCATAGCTTAGTAACAATAAATAGGTTGGTACCTACATCATAAAAAGCATTGCAAATCTCTAAATGAAAAATCTTGAAGTTTGATACCTCACATGCCCATATTTAGGTAAAAAAAATAGGTAGGTACCTACATCGAAAAAAGTGCTGAAAAACTCTTCCCAATGAAAAATCATGAAGTTTGATACCTCACATGCCCATACTTAGGTAAAAAAAATAGGTAGGTACCTACATCGAAAAAAGTGCTGAAAAACTCTTCCCAATGAAAAATCATGAAGTTTGATACCTCACATGCCCATACTTAGGTAAAAAAAATAGGTAGG
The DNA here is from genome assembly GCA_947579605.1 of Athripsodes cinereus. Taxonomy (NCBI): domain Eukaryota; kingdom Metazoa; phylum Arthropoda; class Insecta; order Trichoptera; family Leptoceridae; genus Athripsodes; species Athripsodes cinereus. The sequence continues at coordinate 13,615,251 of OX388305.1, forward strand.
TACCTACATCGAAAAAAGTGCTGAAAAACTCTTCCCAATGAAAAATCATGAAGTTTGATACCTCACATGCCCATATTTAGTTAAAAAAAATAGGTAGGTGCCAACATCGAAAAAAGTGTTAAAAACCTCTTCCCATTGAAAAATCTTGAAGTTTGACACCTCAGATGTTCACATTTATGTAAAAAAATAATAAGTAGGCACCTACATGGAAAAAAAAGTACTAACAACCTCGTCCCGATGAAAAAGCTTGAAGTTAAGAAATTCCACATATTGGTAGGTACCTACATGGAAAAAGTGCTAAAAACCTCTTCCAAATGAAAAATATGTGAGCTCGACACCTCGAAAGCTCATATTTTATTTAGAAAAATAGGCGGGTACCTACGTGCAAAAACTACTAAAAATCTCATCTTAATGTAAAAACTCGAAGATTGTCATCCCAAATTTATAAAAGACATAAAGGGTAAACATCCCTTTTCGTGAAAAAATTGTAGGCACATAAATGTTAAAATATTATAATTGTCCACATTCGAATTTGTATTTTTGGTTTGCAGTGCATAAATGGGTATTTGCTATGAAATTAAAAAAAGTCAAGAATAAATTGTCATATAAGTATTTACTCTTTATTCCCAAAAAACCTTAAAAATGGATTATCTGCATCCTTCAATATTTCAGAATATTTTACTATCAAATATTTCATAATTTATCTAAAAAATATTAGGTGAAAATAAATAGGTTCCCACTCATTGAAAATCATTTAACATTGTTTATGGATTTTATAGGTAAAACTATTATTATTCTACAGTATAGTTTTCTATGGTTTCATAATGTCTTCCATTATGAAAATAGCCCAATATGTCAAAAATATGCAATTTTTATTCACGTAATTCAAGAGCTTTTCTCATTAGCAAACACAATATTTTATTACGAAAATAAACCCTAAATATTTAGTTTCAGAATTGTTGTATTTATTGTTACATCCATTTTGATATTAATTCAATACAATGAAAAATGTTTGACTGTGAATATTGCTATTTACTAAATCTTGCATTAATTTTACATACATTTTGTTGCTAATTTTGTGACATGGTCGCATTAAAATTAAAATATCTTTATCAATACGTAAGATATTTAAAATGTTTTTAGCCTTAAACCTGCCCAGAAGATGAGACCTTGTATAGAGTGTATTATTTTACTTCGATCTTTCCTAATTTCCGAGTCCATTAAGGACATACGTACATACATACATACATACATACATACATACATACATACGAACGGACTCAAATATTTATGTGTGGATAATTATTTTATACGAAAATACGTTAAACTACTTACAAAACGACCGTTAGTGTTAACATGGCAGTGAAAGCATAGGATGAACAAGTGTGAAAAGACGTGTTCACTTTCGATGGACAGTTTTGACCCTGACACTCTGGATGATTATTTAAAGCATGGGTGGCCAACCTTTTCAGCAGCCGGGCCAAATTTCAGAATGAGATTTCCTACCGGGCCGCACAACAATATATTCCATATATGGAACATTTGATAATTTTATTTCACCTTAAAATTTCTATCCCCCCGTCCCCGTCCCCAAATTTTCAAAATGGTATGGGAATTTGAAATGTTTCAAAACTCCTCGGTTTTCTTTAAGAATATTTTCTCAAAATACCTCTAACAAAAAAGTAGCGGGTACTTGTACCGACTATTATATTAAAAAAAGTGTGCATATAATAAAAGGCTTCAGCCTAGTGAGGTGGCAAAATGGAATTAGTTTTATTGGCATATTATTATGGATATTTGAACTTTATTTGATTGTATATGCTTATTCGAGGAAATAAACGAATTTGAATATGCTTCGCGGGCCGCACGTAGACACCCAACGGGCCGCGGGTTGGCCACCCTCGATTTAAAGTGAATCAACGTGAATGCTACTTTAGACACATTATTTCGCTGCTTTGAGCCTTTAATTTCTGGGCTCTTTGATGTCGATTTTTTTTCTGCTTTGGCCAACTGGAGAGAGTGTTCGACTCGTAAAGATGAACTGGTGTCTACTGTGGCAGCTTTACTAATTTTCATATTAAGCGAATCACACATTACACATGTTGTACCTTTTTTATTTTTTGTTTTTTTTTTATATTTATTGCGTAAAACTCCATTATATACAAATAAATAATAATATATTATTATTTATTTGTACATGTTGTATCTGTTTGAGAGAGTCCAGAAAACTAACCAATAGACCATTAAAGGATGACGTCACAGAAAAATCATTGAGGGGCATCAGGCATCCCAACACAACAGACGATTACGGTGTAATATTAGGTGGAACGCCTAAAGAATACCTAATAATCAAAAAAACTGTCAGTGTCGATTTTGTTATTATTTTGTCGTCTGACTTTCTTTTTTTTCTCTTATAGCATAACATCTTACAAGGATGATTTGCGCAATCTGACTGTTTGCCCCCCAAGCAAAAGCAAATCCATAGACAAGACCACGTGACCTTTAATGGTCTATAGACGACCGGTGTGGCGCGGAGGCTAACGCACTTGCCTTTGAGTCACGAGGTCCCGGGTTCGATTCCCGGCCAGCGCAAAATGAAGAATGACCTTTTTCAGATTGTCCTGGGTCTGGGTGTTTACATGAATATGTGTTTAGTGCATTGTATAGGTATATGTGTATCGTCGTGTTAGTACCCATAATACGAGATTCATATCTTAATGTGGGACTAGCTCGGTCTGTGTGAATTGTCTATACATGTTATGTTATACCCCATTATAAGACATTAATCCTGAACATTCGTTTAAATATTTTGAATACCAATTTTGAAGTCAAATCATCTGGCAAAAAAGCAGTTCGGATTATCTCTTTTAGAATAATGTCTTTTTTTACAAAAACAACATAACTACATTAAAATACTGTTATAAGTTGTTTTTGTAAAAAAATCTACTCACTTACGATGTTTTTGTAAAATTAATGATATTACCATAGACATACGATATTACCAAAGATATAAGTACTATAGATATTACTGTAATTTTTTTTGCCTGTTATATCGTTTTTATCAGAGTTTTTAAACATACCTACGGCATTTTTCGATAAGAATTAAATGCCATCAAATATTTGAAAAGAGAAATTTTGTTGGTTGAGCAGTTTTTGTAAAAAAAACCGTTCAATTGACAAAAGATGTGCAATAAACATGTAAACAGTGCTTTTGTCAATTTTCAAGAGATGTCTCTTAGTTTACTAATCGATGAATTTATTTATTATTGTAAAATTAAAAGATTTGTCTACATATTTTCAATGTCTAACACCAAACCTAAATTAATTAAATCATCAATATTTAACGTGGGGTCCCAGAAAAGAATAGTTCTTCGCTTTTCTGCAAGTTTTTGAGAATTCTGTAAAAGCCAAGTACCTACCTATCCGTGAAACATCTAATAATATGAGACATGTAATACCTTAAAATAATCAGCTAACAACGAGCTAACTGGATTGGCCATAACATCAGGCACCCAGGAGTCCCAGGACTGTTCATTGCCATCGCGGAGGGTAGGACCGAAGGAACAAATGGCAGAGGCTGACCAAGAGACGCTTATATGGATCAACTGAAGAGGGACATGAACTGTGGCTAATACGTAGAGCTGAAGAGATTGGCTGAGAATAGGGAGGAATGGAGAAGAAAATCCAAACTCGTTGCAGACCAATCAAATGGTTTGTAACCCATTATATTATATACATATATAATATCTTGAATTTAGTGCTGAGATATGACACTCGTTCTAAATGACAATTTTAAATTTTGGTACTTGCATGGAGAGAATGACCTGCATGCTTATTACAAACCCATATTTTGGGATCAGCAAAACTCGCTGTCAGCTTCTTTCGGGATGACCTACATCCTACATAATAATTATTATTATTACTGCCGTTATGGATAAATACTTTGGTTATAAAGGAGTGAAACGGCAATCCATCTGTTATGAACGATATTTGGTTAGTATTATTCAGGAATATCCAATGCATTGATAGCTGATGCCAACGATCATAAACGTGTTGTGCATTTCTTTACTCTTAACCATTGAATGAGACCCGCACCCCACACCGAAGATGCCATAGTGGACACTGGACAGCCTGAAGGGTTGGCCGGCCGAAATACCCCCGAGTGTGGAATCTGTTGACCAAATCTATACCTACATATAAAGAGTAAATGTGCATGTAACGTGCAGGGTGGACATTGTCCTTTCTTGAAAATTAATTGGTCAATATGTGGATGCCAATATGGTACATTGGTTTCCACATTGACCTTTTTTCTTCCACGTGTGTGTACACTTAGGCCCTCTAAAATCATTTTTTCTCTATAACTAAGTGTATAAGTCCTAACGTATAGGCCTTTATTAAATTCATATGGTATTTCTTGTTTTCGATAGTGGTTCGATCTCAAAATTGCCATTTTATTTATTTATTTATTTATTTATTTATTTCTATCATCAACGGCATTTAGCCTTTTACATTAGTAAGGTCTAAACATATTATACAATAATCAATCAATTTTCTGACATTGATCATTTTTCTATTAGTGTAGAAATGCAATCGGATAAATTCAAGTCCCCAGACTTCTGAGCTACCTGAGTGGACGGTGGGTCTCCTTCAATGTTTTCTACCAAAACACATTTGTTTAATATGTCTAGAAAATCATCGATAATAAAGTCATATATTATTATCATCTAGGGCGTTGGATGATTTTTTGTTTTAAAGATATATCTGGGTTTTTGTTATAAACCCAAATACAACCTAATACACCTTTCACAGTAAGCTAAGAGCTTGTGTCGTGAAAGGGGAGTTTGCCGGCACCTGGGATTGAACCACGGACCTCATGTGCATGAGGCCGAGACTCTACCTCCAGGCTACCGACGAATTTCTTTGAACTGATACTGCAGGTAAGAGTAATATTTTCTGTAATAAACCTACTCTTTTTAATAGTCACGAGTTTGTCAATATTTTCTAAGCATCTCACACTCGGTATTTCGTGACACTTATATTTAAAAAGTTTTAAAAGGAACACATAGCACCTCTAACATTTTATTATAGTGAGGCGTACGTGTACCTATCATAATTTGTATTATTTATATTATAATTTATTATGCGGCGTAACGGACTCTTGGACGCATAGTGTTCAGAAATTAGGCGACGTGCATTGGTCAGTGATTTAGGTACCTACAAAATATTCGCAGTGTTTTTAAACGACCACATACAAAGGTGTCTACCAATAAAAAAGACGATTTAAGTAATTTAAGCAAATTTTGTAACGGATTCTTTGAATTATAATAAGTTCATTGTAGAATGTCTGATTAGAATAAAACGCAATTGTGGGTTAGTGCAATAACATTAGGTTCGTTATTGTCTATTAAATCCCCGTTTGTCATTAAAATGTTACTGGTAGGTTACCTTTAATATATAAAACATAATTATTAATTATTTGCTGTCTTTATTGTAGATAATTTGCTGATTATGCGTTATTATACAGAAAATGTGTAATTTAACTAATTAGACGCACAGATATAGTGTGAAATAATATATAAAAAGGTAACCATCCGATATGTTTATATCCGATTGTTGTTGTTATATTTTATATTGTGCCAACCTTACTATTAAAAGGCCAGTGGGCCGTTGATGTATCAATAAATAAATATAATTTTGATGAAAGGTCCTTTCACTGAAACGATCATAAACATATTGTTTTATCCTATTACTTGTCTGATTCTCTATGAATTTTTATTGAAAGTCAGAATACTATACAAAGTTATCATGCTGCCGAGAATTGTTGAAGGGTGTTTGTGTTCACACTGTGAAAATTCATATTCAGTAATTTATAAACAATCAAAACACTGTTATATTTTCACCATATTTACTCAAACTCTAACGTTTTCGCCCACTTCAATGGGCATTCTCAAGAGTACTGAAAAGTAAAATGTCCCCTACAAAAATTGAAGGTGGTCACAGAGGGGGGAGAGGGGTGGGTGCAGGGATTGAAGTAGAAAGCGTTAGAGTTTGAATAAATGTGGTGAAAATATAACAGTGTTTTGATTGTTTATAAAAAAAAATATATTAATTTATCTTAATTTATAAGTGTTATTTTGAATTTTTTTATTTATTTAATTATTTTGTTACGAAAATACGTCAAAAACTACATATAACTTGACCGAGTGTTGACATGGCAGTGAAAATAAGTGTTCACTTTGGATGAGCTTCTTTCACCCTGACCATCTGAATGACTATCTAAAGTGAAGCAATGTGAATGCTACTTCAGCTGTACCGACATTAGATTGTGGGATATTTACATTTTCATATACGATGTAGTACCTAATAATGGTTATAAAACCTTTAGTTAGTGGATATCAATAATTTTATAACATCTTACTTATTCTGAATGATAGAAAATCAAATAAATTAAATTCGTTACATCTAATAATATTATGTTCTTGCCTACTACTGTATAGTTTTTTGAACCCCAACTGCCAAACTTTGTCTCAACAATGAGTGCTGAAAAGCAGATTTTTATAGATATAAGGCCATATTGACTTTATTCTTAATAAATTTCTTCTTTTAAGCTATCAATTTTGTATGAGAAAGCGAGACAAAATTTTACATTTGGAGCACAAAAAACGACATCACTTTTTTTTTTTTACAAGGGTGTATTATATTATCTCATCTGGTCTGATCACATACTATGAAGTGAATATAATACCTATGTAAAAAATGACTATGTACTATACAAGTATGTGTATGTACCTATGCATTAATGATGGAAGAAATGATAAGTACTTAGATATCTATCTATAAAGATGAGATTATTTTGATCTTCAAAAGATTCCTATAATACAAACATAATACCCGCACCGTATTATGGAACATTTGTAGATAACCGAGTTTTTTTACGATATAAATTATAAATCTTCTGAAAAATAATAATCCTGCATTTGAACATCTTTTGCATTAATCCACTTCTAAATTTATGACTCACCAGTTAATATTAATAATTTAATAATTATTCGAATGTTTCGTGATTAACGCTGTGGAATTCCATATTCATTATTAATTTAAAATACAAAGTTCATTTTATTTTAATGTATAATTCTAATAAATTATTTCATAGTAAATTGTTGTAAATTTCATATTATCAAGAGGGTCACGTATAATCACAGAAAAATGTAAAATGTCATTGCAATAGTTATCAATTTATGCAATTAGGCTATGATACAAATCAAAATAATATAATAAATATTATGGTAATTTACTTGATTGATTGTATTATTTGTAGGTATATTTTTAAACTATATTTGAAACACCCAAACTTTATTAGTTACCGAATAAAGCATAATAATTTACTATTCATGATAATTTGGGTTGGTTGGAAGACACAGCGCTTTTGCAAAATTCACATATTGATTGAATTTAAAATGAACATTGTCCTTAATGTGAATATTTCCTTATAAAATTATTTGTGATCAATGTACAGTAAAGATTGAATAAATAAATGATATAAAAATAATGGAGATTATATTTTGTCGGTGACAACGTTGTGAAAGTTAATTTTTATACAAATTACTAAAATAGGTAGGTAAAAATTGGTAGGATTGTCTATATAGAGATTATCATTATCGTGGTATTATATTGAATCACGCTTTAATTGAATTCTCTGATTGTGCATGCTGTAGACACTCTTAAGGGGAACTGGCCAGATCTTATTGTATGATTGTAATTTATGTATTGTGTTGTCAGTTTTCTGTGAGTGTCTGTATAAAGTAATAAATAAAAAATTAAAATTTTTTTTTTTTTAAAACTAACACTGTTTACTTTCACAAATTTTATTTAATAGGCAGATGCTTTTCGGACTTAGTCCATCTTCAGTACTCTGAAATAATAATTTTTATAATTTACATAAAAAATAAAATTATTGAGACGAATCCACTGGATGTTTTTTTGGACTTTTTGTGGACTGATTTCTGAAAGTAATTTTCTTCCATTTTTTTTTTATTTTTGTTAGAAAAAACTATAAAATTGTTAACACTTAAATCTACGATCATCTTCACAATAATTAGTATTGTAGTTGTATTGTTAGACTAGTAACCATTAACAGAAATTGACCGTCAATGCAATGATTGAAAACCGAAGAAACATTAGGTAGGTATTATACTAAAAGTACCTACCTATATATTTATATAATATAATAAGCATCATTCCATTTAAATTTTCTTGAGTATTAATATTGTTCCTATCCACCGACATATTATGAATTCGTATTTCTTTGTCAATTAATAGGAACCATTTTGTTACATTCCTACACTCATACTATAACTATACATTACTAGACGTGTTCCATAATAGGATCAATAATTGAATTACAAGTTAATTAATAATTTCACATATATTATTAGCGTAATGAATACCATATTTTGATCGTTGATATTCGTCGTTTGGTCAGAAATATACAATGATGTTATGGAAATTAACACACATCAACTAACGCAATAGGTTCTCAAAAATAATCTTCTTGTTTTTGAATTAGCTATTAACCGAAATGTGACCAACGGACTAGGTACTATATGTACCTTAAGACTAGCTCTCCTTGAAGAACAAGATACATTTGTAGGTACCTGTTTGTGTAAGACCTACCCAATACATTGGAAAAATGTTATTTTAAAAAATGTTGATAAATAGCAAAGATGAGACGAGCAACATTATTCCAGTATCAATTACATAAAATGGAAGAATAATATTCATACCTTTATACATATTATGTAAAACCTAAGACTTTACTATTATAGTAGGTATGAAATGTAGCTAAAAGGGCACTCTGCTTATTCAGTGCTTTAGTATACTTATATTATTCATTAGGAAAATATTATTATAAAGTTAAGACTGGCCACAAACATCAGATAGGTGAAGGTAATGAAATAGGGTAACAATAATAGGAGAAGGTGGGGCAAGACGGGGCCTTTAAACTGAAATGTCAAAAAACACACTTCATTCTATAAATTCATAAAAAAAGTTTATTGACACAGATTTTGATCTTTAATCTAGCAAATAAATCACATAAATGTAAAAATAAACATTAAGAAAAAATGAATATGTGCAATTTAAAAAAAATCTTAATTATCCCGTCTTGCTCCACGGGTTGGGGCAAGACGGGGGTAATTAAGAATACTAATTAAGTAATTAACTCTATTCTTATCCGGTTAATAATCCGATATCTTTCCTTAAAATTCAATAAATATGGATTTTGTTTATCAAATGTCAAACAATATGAATCAAGATATTCTTCCTTCAATGACACTATCAACAAACTATGTAAAATAAAATAACGTGAAATATGCGAAAAACACATTTAATATCACAGCATCATGGAGTGCGCAGCCACTGCTCATGAAAATTTGTTTCCAGTGGGGGACTCAAAGAGAGCATCTAATGTCATCCAGCGTTCAGGGCTCCTGGGCACGGTTCTACTTTTATTGCAGTACCCCATCTTACCTCATTACGCCGTCATCCCCCACTTTTCCTTATGTCTAAGAATTATTGTTGTTATTATAATAATAATAATAATAATAATAATAATAACAAAGTAATTTTCTTCTTATGATATACATTGTGCCACATAGCCCTTTAGAATGCATCTAAATGTTATTGTAAGATGAATTGTTATGATTAAGTTGAGTCGTTTCTATAATGACTTCTGTAATTATATTATTGCATACGCAATACATTTTGGTATAAAGTGTACATCTGCACGTATGTACTTAGTATTTTATAAATTTAGGTTGATGATGATTGACAATGTACTTATAATAAGTACCTATTTACTTAAATATAAACTTCTATATAATGTGGCTTACTGACATAATAATATGTAGTTAATAGATATTGTGCGGAATACAAAACAAATGAGAACAACATAATGAGCTTCCATTACTATTTGTTGAGGAAGATTAATGTAAAAAATAAGATATTTTATGCTTAAATTCAGCGATGATATTTGTTACCTTATCTTAATTTTTTGGCACGTTGAGGGCAACTTGCATGTTTATTGTATGCAGCTGTTTTGATGCCTACCTCACTTGTGGAATATGCCATAATGGTATAGTAGTAGTATATTCATGTTTACATTATTCATACAATTTCCTAAATAAATAAATATTAAGGATAACCATTCTGCTGATGTGAATTTTTGTTATACCAATGGTTTTATGATACTATTTGTATTTTTTTAAGAATAACTATCTGATTAAATATGTACCTACAGAAGAAACGGCTAGATATGTACATTAAATAATTTGCATTGACACTCAATTAACCAAATATTATGTATAGCTTAGAAACACTTAGGTACTGAATTTTGAATGTACATACTTACCTATATTATTTTAAGTACGAGTATAACGTAACTATCTGACTATATTATGTTCCTCTTCTGTTTGCATCGGGACGTTGGCTAGTATGTACAGTACATGTGTATAGTAATTCTCATAGTACATATGTGTAACTGCGTTCAGTAGCTACTGTAGCAACTTGTATACGAGTATTATGTATTTGTCTATAATATTATACGTAGGTACCTATCTATCAGCTTCATTTGGATGCCGCATCTTCCAGCACATCTCCAATCTGTGGTGCGTAACTTTCTTTAAATGCGATGTTATAATGATAAAATATATAGTGAACCTAGATAGAAACAATAGACTTCAAAGTATTATAAGTAGTTATTAGAATTATGAGAATATTCAAAAAGAAAATTACACATGAGTGATGTTGCACAATTGTGACAGGGATAAAGAACGGGCAGAAAGAAATATATAAACAATAGATGACCAAAGAAAGCAAGTAGACTTTAGAAAAGTATTTGGTGTCAACTATCAATACACCATTTCTATAACAACATCAGAGCGCTGGGAACGTCATGGTAAGAGGTACTCTGAATGTAAGTTGGCTTCCGCCCTGAGCTCCCGAGAGAAGCGTTAAGGGCGATGATTTGGTTGATTGATTTAGTATTTAGGAAACTACATCATTTGGTCGGACATCAGTGGCATGAACACGAGTTGATAAAGTAAATTCGCGTTCGTGCTTTGGAAAACTATAAAAATAAGGTTGAAGATCAGTAATTTACAATTATGTAGTAAGACTATTTTAAAATATTAGTTATCTTTGGACCGCTTTTAGCAAGTATATGCGAAGTGCAGCATATATTTACAATAATACATTTTTTTATATTAAGGTTGAGAATCTGAGTATTTGTGTTACTATGATTATGATAGGTACCTACGTAATATTATTGGATATTCAGATTAAAGTTGTATCTATTCATGCACGTGATATTGCGATGTTGCCCATGGTCTTGTGTTTAATGCCTAGATGATATTATGTTATAATAATATGTTCTAGGTATCTACTTGTAGTAAGTTGTAACAACATAAATGCCTTCTTCCTATCAACTATCTGAATACTATTTACTATAGCCGCTGATGACAGTAGGTATGGCTTGGCCACTGCCTACGTAGAAGGCCCCTAAAATATTCATAGGTAGGTACATACATACAAACAACATTATCATCGATGTGGATATGTTTTCCATGCGTGTGGTGTTCAAATAATGTTATTAATATGTACTTACTTCTAAGAGGTTTTATGCATAATGTCTATAGTTGCGTCATTTCATAGATATGTGTCCTCTATTAAGTACAATCTTCTATATGGAATATAATATACAATATTTACATTTGTAGGCTTTACAACGCTCTCGTGTAGTACCTACTTTATAAATATTTTAAAACATGTAATACATACTCACTGTGTCATACGTATACATACTACATAGGTACACTTTTTTTAATTTTTATTTGCAAAATCTGACAAACATGAAAGCAAAGAACATGAATTATTTTTATCGCGTTTTCCCTATTTATTTCTGTTTTTATTATCAATACTAAACAAGTCGCTATTTTTGCGGTGTATGTAAAGAGACACGACTTTTCTATACACATGTGTTTGAATGCATGCCTCTGCCTAATTCATTAAATTACTACTACTACTCGACCATCACGGCATATCCCACAAGTGGTGTAGCCATCAGACCAGCTGCATATAATAAACATGCAAGCTGTCCTCTCTGTGCCAATACAAAATCAATACATTTACACTGAGAAAAATACTCAAAACGAATCATTGGTACAGTACTATCAGATTAGGACCAGAGATCGTACAAACGATTCATTGGTATAAATCTATAATATTAACTCTTCGCAAACAAATCATTCGTAAATTTACCAACAACTTGTTTGCGAAGAGTTAATATTATAGATTCGTACTAATGAATCGTTTGTACGATCTAATCTGATAGTACGTACCAATGATTCGTTGTGAAATTTCGTTAGTATTTTTCTCAGTGTAGGATGGATGGCAAAACTCCTCAAAATGTCTTAATTAATTCATTAAATTAACATAACATACCATAAGATACATAGACAATTCACACAGATCGAGCTAGTCCCAAACTCAGATAAATATTTTATTATGGATACTAATACAACGATACACACATGTACAATGCACTAAACACATATACATGTAACATCCAGACCCAGAACAATTTGAAAAAGGTCATTCTTCACTTTGCCCTGGCCGGGAATCGAACCCGGGACCTCGTGACTCAAAGGCAAGAGCGTTACCTCCGCGCCACGCCGGCCGACAAATGCAAAATATAACGGGCATAGTTTGATTAAACATATAGGTAATATATTGATATAGGTACCTAGTTATTATTTTCATTATCTCAACATTTTATGTGAAAGACAAAATGCGAATATCTTTAAAATATTACTACAACAATCACAATGCATGAAACAAAGTAATTTACCTAATGTAGGTAGGCATCAATGTGTGAAGTAGGTATATGTTCATTACAATATTACTACAACAATCACAATGCATGAAACAAAGTAATTTACCTAATATAGGTAGGCATCAATGTGTGAAGTAGGTATATGTTCATTACATATTTTCCAGACAAAACAAATGTTGTTAATTATATTTACTTGCCAAAAATAGGAAAGTTATTTGAATAACACTAAGTACTGTTCATAGTATGTCATTATACCTACATACAGTATTATTACATAATATGTTGCTATATTGAGTTCTCTGTAAGACTGTCGGTACAGGAGGTACACGTAGTGATGTGAGAAGAGAAAATTCTCCAAAGAAATTTCTCGTTTTCGAGAAATTTCTCCTCTGATGGAAGAGAAATTTCTCTCCATAATTTTTCTTAGTGATTTTATGACATTTCGCCCTGTACACTTCGCAGCCAACCTGATTGATCCAAAAATTTGTGGGGCTGATTAAGGCCCAAATCAGAGGTTATTAACACTTTTTTCCATGTACGTACCAGCAATTTTTTTTAACTTAAATATGGGCATGTGGGGTGTCAAACATCAAGATTTTTCATCAGTTATTAGCACTTTTTTCTATATAGGTACCTAACATTTTTTTGTTTCCATAATTAATTGTAGTCATATTGGTGATAAATTGTATCAACTTTTGTACATTGTTATTGATTGATTGAATACAGTATTTATTATTATTATACTGTTAAATAAAAAATAAAAAAAAATCTCCGAAAATTCTCTACTTCGAGAAATTTACCGAGAAATTTCTCGGTAAATTTCTCCAAAAATTATTTCTTGAGAATTCCACAACACTAGGTACACGTGGTGAGCAGTTACCTGATTTTGGTAGATTGGTAGTTAGGTACTCTCTCTCTCTCTGGTTTCAATCCTGGGATTGGTTTGCAGCAATTATCTCTTTAATTCTTCTCCTCCACTTCTTCGATTCTTTGAAGAACTTCTTCGTTTGTGATGTGGCCTCTCCAGGAAATTCCTAATAGTTAGGTACATACATAATATATGATCTGCTAAGTTACACGTGGTGAGCATGAGTTACCTGATTTTGGTAGATTGGTAGTTACCTACATACATAATATATTATCTGCTAAGTTACGATAGAACGTGCATTAAATCCACTGCGGAAATGCCAACGGAGAAGAAGAAAGCAAGTATTAGGTATAGTTGTTGTTTAGATTTAGTAGTTAGACCAATGCATTGCTATTGTAAACCGGATTTTGACCATCTTGATCACCTATGCGTAGAGTAGGTCTACTTGTCGAATCGAAATATCAAATGTTAAGTGCGTTGGTATGTATACTATCTATGTATTAATAATGCCTTATATTCTAGATGAGTAGGTAGGTGTCTATCTTGTGACTTTCCAAGTTTCCAAATAATATTTATTTAAACATATTATCATAAGTAACTGTAATAAAATTTATTATACGAACAATATATTATGCAAATACATAATGGAGTTCATTCAGATTTAGATCATTATTGCGGTATCGATTGCAATGAACAACACTTTTATTTATTTAAATAATAAAAATACAGATTTTCGATACCTACTTATCTTTAACTCGCAACTTACCTAGTAGGTAAGTTAGATATCTGTAAAATGTTTTAAGTGAGTCTGTCTGTAATAGTTATTTATTTTTTAAAGCAAATTAAATGTATAACTTAACTAAAGTTTGGTGTAATAAATACCTCTCAAAGAATTCATAGAAATGTTTTACTCTACTTCAATTCTATGAAACTTCAGCCGAAAACAAAAGTTATTCGAGTGTGAGTTCATAGAATGTTAAAATACGATATTATTGGTTGTAGATTAGTTTGTTTAAAACTCAATGTAAAGATTAAACCAGGAAATAACTTGAAATACCAAGTAATCATTAATGAAATGTGCCTTTGATATAAATTAAACTGTGTATATTTTGTGTTATAAAAATAGAATCAATACAATAAAATAAAGGATTTTAATTTGAATAGTATTTGACAATAATACTTAACAGCATTAGTAATCTACTAAAAAGCTAAAATTTATGATAATACAGCTACATTATAATGATATAATATAATGGGAATAATCATGGAAGGTATAAAAAATATAATACCGTGCACACATATGTACCTACGACAATATTCACAATGAAATAACCAGTTTTCTTTAAACAGGTTTCCTTTGCAAACTACTGTATTTAAATTTTATATTATTTTGATGAGTTGAAAATTAGAAGTCTCTCTTTAGAAATATATTTCTTTTTTATTATTTCTGAAAAGGGGAAGTGAATTGTGAAATAGTTAAGCTCTGGGTACTGTGAGCTACTCATTATCATCATATGAAATGTGAATGGTTAGATGACACGTTAATACTTTTATGTTTGAATCATAGTGTACTTCATAAATATTATTTACAAATAGTTTGATTTACAGCTTTCTTAACTTGATAGATTTACTATGTGAAACTAATTGAGCTTTAAAAAAAAATCATGGAATTTACGAAATTATTTCCAAAAGGTTCAATTCAATGACCAATTATAGGACAATTTCCTAGATTGCATCAATGCGACTTCTATTAATGGGCCAAGGAATTAAATAGATTCTTGCATTTTCTTATAAAGACATCACCAGTCATGAGATTATGAAACTTGAAAGTGTAATTATGTAAAAAATTAGAAGTTATTATATTCTTTCTAATCATCCGTGGGCCATTGGTTTGGCACTTGGAATCGTCGGACAATATTATAAACAATTTTTCACAGCCAATGTAATAACCACAAATAAATAAATTTGATTGTATCGAAGTTATTTCGAGTGTCAAAGGCCCAAAATGACTTCTCGTCAGTATAATGTAAATAACAAATAATAATAAATAATTAAATTGGTCAGTGCCAAATAGGGTGAACAGTCCCTTTATTCCCAACGTCTTTATAAGACGAAAGACGTCTCTCACAAAAGGCGATATTATAGCAAAAGAAAACATTTGTTTTTTAAGCTATTTGCTTCATAGTGAAGAGTCTAATTTATTTTGTCGATGTGTAAAAGGCTTTTCCAACAAGATTTCATCTGTCTCTGATTCTCTTTGAAATCGAATGGCCTTACATTACCGGTCAATTTATTATATAAGCGTATGCTAAGACATATAAAACTCTTTGAAATATTAAGAAATCTATGCACTTAGGGTCCTGCATCTCGTTCACAACGAGTGTAGTGAATTTCATTTTGATTTAAGCGGCAAAAAAACATTGCTAAGATTAAATTGAAATAATAAACTACTGATGAAATATCAAAATCACTTTATAGTGATAATCTCGCCACTGCATATCATCCTAGTTTATTAAATTTTATATTGTTTTGTAAACATTGTTAGATAGAGAATGATGATGTGCAAAAAATAAATAAACAAATGAATAAATACTATAGAAACTGAAAAGTTACGGGTTTAATATCTGGTAAGTATACTTGATCATAAAATTGCTTTGATTGCAGTTTCCTAATTTTCTCAAATCCAATTTCATACGTAATCTATAAGTGTGGCTTCTGTAAATATTTGACTAGATTTCTTTACTAGCACGAGAGTTTTGAGTGTTTTATTTTCACATTGCATTATGTTTCACAGACTCTTTAAGGAAAATGTAAAAAGGTAGAAATATAATGTGCGTTGAGAGATTTTTCTCAGTACATACATAATTAATATTAAAATGAAAATAGGCACCAATAAAACGCAATATTTTATGGTATAGAGTAGAGGTCAACAAACTGTTGCGAACTTACATTATAATATTGTTAATTTCAATATTTGCAGGCACCTTCTAACTTAATAGCTGTTGGAATTTGTATTTTATTTTTATAAAGAAAAATCTTTACGTAGGTACATGTGTGAAATATGACCATTATTGGTGAATGAAAGATTTTCAATATTTAATGTAATTTTTTGTGTATTTTTTTAATATAACTGAATTTTTATTCACGCCATTGTGTTCAACAGAAAATGTAGGTATTTTATTTCTTTGCTCATGTTCCTTGATTCAACTTTTTTTTACGAATAATTAACATAGGTATGCGACGGGTCCAAGTAATTTTCTATTAATAATTAATTAATTTTTCTTGCCTTTGCATTATTTCATATGTGTGTTTTCACATTTGTACAGGTGGATATAATATTATTATTTGGTAAAATTGATCGGAATCTCCCCTCGACATCCCATTCCTGCATCGATCGATCCTTTTTAATAATGAACGCCAATATGGGTGCGATCTTTCCATACGAGGTCAAATCCATTGTTATTTGTCAACGTAATGACTCGGAATAGAGTCGATGTCCATAAATTCCATAGAATATAAATGAGATGTGCCGTACGTACTAAATTTAGGTTGAGTTTTTTACCGGCATATTATTTTATGTTTCTTTATTTTAATTTTTCCATTATTATTATTGCAATTTAATTTCCTAAATATACATAAACTATGGCATAAGAACTTTTTAAGCTTTCTGTATTTAAAGTTGGTGCTTATCATTTATTAACATATTAATATATGTACGTATACATATATTATATTTCCATGATAATAATAATAATAAGAGATTTGGAGATCTTTTTGGCGAAACGGAAGGATTTGTTTGTGCCATTCAAGACCAAGTAATAGTCACAAATAATTATTCTAAATTTATAATGAAACAAAATATTTCGGATAGATGCAGAGCCTGTTATCGGGAGGGAGAGACATTAAGACATATTTTGTCTTGATGTTCTCTTCTTTCCGGAACAGACAATTTGAAAAGACATGATCTAGTAGCAAAAATATTACATCAAAATTTAACTTTGAAATTTAAATTAATTGAAGAGGAATCAAAATTACCATACTATAATTATTGTCCAGTATCGGTACTTGAAAACAATGACACTAAACTCTACTGGGATCGACCAATTCAAACTGATCGAACTATTCTAGTTAATCGACCAGATATTGTGTTGGTTGATCGCAGATGCCGTAAAACATACATCATAGACATCAGTATACCAGACGATGAAAATTTAAATAAAGCTGAGCAAGATAAGATAATAAAATATCTTGATCTTGCTCACGAAATCAAAGATATGTGGAGAACACCTACCACAATCATCGTGCCTATAGTGTTGTCTGTGAATGGTTTAATACCTAAGAGTCTGTCAAGCAATCTCAGAAAACTGGGAGTTGATGACAGGCTCAAATACAGCATGCAGAAGGCCGTACTTCTATCGTCCACCAAGATAGTAAGAAGGTTTTTGTCCCTGTAGCTCTGTAAGTGATCTCCCATGATTGTACTGTTTCATAGAACATCTTGGAAGAATCAACTCGAATAATGTTGGGTTCTACATTTTGAATATAAATTTATTTTAATATTTTATGGTTTTTGTTATTTAATGTTATATTTAAATTTTATTATTAATCTTATATTGTGTTCAAAATGTAGAATCTAATATTGTTTTGTTAAATAAATGAGATATGAAACAATAAAAATTTTTTTTTTTAAAAAATAAATAAATCTGGGTTTTGTTATAAACCCAAATACAACTTTATACACCTTCCACAGTAAGCTAAAAGCTTGTGCCGTGAAAGGAAAGAAAACGTATTGTACAAAATATATGGATACAAATAATAAGGTTACATGGTATAAACGAATAATTTTGCACAATGGGCAAGTTTATCGCAGGGACGCGATATCTTCCAACTAATATCCAAATGATATATTTATGCACTTCTTTTTTATCAGCAAAATATTAATTTGTATTTACCAACACAACCAAGACGTAACTCATGAGTCTGCAGCTTTCGGTAGTCTTCTACGTATGCGCTTTTCACAGAACACTTAAATACGCTGGCGATTACTCTGGCATAGGTTTCTTGGCTCTGTGCTGTCTGCAACAACTCCTCCATACCTCTCATTCCAGTATAATCTTGTATATTGCGTAGCTACAATGTCTGCCTTTTGCCCGCCCCCGACGTACCTCTATTTTGCCTATCATAATCAACCGCAAAATGGGGTATTTTTCTACGCGCATTGTACGACCCAGATACGAGATATTACGTACCTACTTTGATGTCCAACACGAGTTCTCTATCCATTCCAGCTTTTCACCTTCACATTTGTGGCCATATCAGCAGGGTTACTCCTGACAAAACTAAACACGATCTTAATCTAGTCTTGATCTTGATCATACGACGCACGAAGGGACTATGGTCAAAAACATAACGCTACCGCTAACGCTCGATCGGTTTGCGTGTATTTTTGGCCAATAGTCACTTCGTGCGTCGTATGATCAAGATCAAGACTAGATTAAGATCGTGTTTAGTTTTGTCAAGAGTAGCCCTGCAGTACAATGAATATGAAGTATTCTTCTATGTAGCCACATTTCAAATGCTTCCAGGAGATTCATTTTATTCATCTTTAGGATACAGGTTTCAGAACTGTACAGCAATACAGACCATACACAAGACTTAAAGAGTCTATGTTGAAGTTTCAGGTCAAGTTGCATTTTGTTTCAGTATCCGGGTCAAAGACTGCGTTAACATATTGCCAAGGTATTTGAATTTGTCCACCTTCTAATATTTATGCCATTTATCTGAAGGCATGATCCGGAATAGTCCAACCGTCCAAATGTCATCCATTTAATTTTGCTGACATTTACGGTCCAATTCATCTCCAGCTGTAGATGTCTACACTATTTAGTAACTCTTGGAGGTCATTTATGCTCTCTGCCAGGATGACTGTGTCGTCAGCATACCTTATGTTGTTGATCACAACACCATTAACTTTGATTCCTCTGCTAGAGTTTTGAAGGGCCTTTTTGAAGAGTAGAGATTCAATAGCAAAGGGGATAATATAACATACTATACTTATGTAGGATTAATTGTAATGCCTCTGGCTTAAAAATTCACGCTGAGGACTGGAACAAAGACACCGCTCGAAGGCATTTGGTGTAAAAGGCAGATGATTCAGATGGAAAATTAAAAGTATTATCTTTTGATGTAGAGAATTATATTTAATTTTCAATTTATAAAATGTGCTTTACTGTTTTGTACTTAAATACTTATAATCAGTATTTTTTTATGTAATTGACGACTGTAGTACCATATTATGACAAAGTGTAAGTATGTCTATTGTACATATTATATTGTACATGTAAAGAATATTTTCTACTTTTTATTGTTTAATTGTATTGACATAATCAACCAGACATCTGGATTAGACAACTATAATAACACAATGTAATATTGTGCAAAATTTAATCGAAAGAAGTGAGAAAGGCGTATCAACGCTGACCAATTGACTATAGCCTGGCTTAAGTGATAAATTTCACTGCGCATTTATCGTAGGGTTTATTCTAGCTTACCTAACTTATAAGTTTACTTATGTAAAAATGATATAATTAGAAGCGTGGAAGTGAATATTACGCAGTACGCATATACCTACTTCTTTGCCATGGTTGAGCTAAGGGTTC
Organism: Athripsodes cinereus; assembly: GCA_947579605.1. Taxonomy (NCBI): domain Eukaryota; kingdom Metazoa; phylum Arthropoda; class Insecta; order Trichoptera; family Leptoceridae; genus Athripsodes; species Athripsodes cinereus. The sequence goes on from OX388305.1 coordinate 13,635,667, forward strand.
GTTATACCTTTAGAGATTCCTGTTCACTGCTTCTTTCAGGATGTCTGTCCACTCTGACTGAAGTCTTTCAAAAGTATAATAGGTAATTGATTTTTTTAAACGCCTTACTATTAGAGAGAGACATGTACATACGTAGGTATATTTTAAACCTTTACGAGTTTTATACATTTTGTGAATTTACAACCTACATGTGAAAAACGTCCATGATATAATAATATTACACACATTTCAGTAATGCACGTCCGTGTAATAACGATGCCTTAAAACACATTTATCCCATTTGAAAAATCTGTCAGTATCGTAAAAGAAACGACTCACTAACTTTATTACATTTTCAATGAAATATTTCTGGGGAAATGTCAGCGAGCACACTTATAATAACTCTTTCAGTTACACAATATCGTGCAGGCAGTTATTTATTTATGATAAAGCAGGTATCATTTTGTTTGAAATATATCTAGGTAGGTACTCCAATTGGGTAACTTCAGTATTACCTAATATTTATTCATTCTTAAACCGAGAATTCCATTCACAGTAAAGCAAGTCTAATTCAAAAACAGCTCAATAATAACAAGTCTTCTTGCAATACACTTAACAATATTTTTTTTATTAAACAAGTCTTTTTTTGTAAAAAAAAAAGATATATCTGGGTTTTGTTATAAACCCAAATACAACCTTATACACCTTTCACAGTAATCTACTAAAAGCTTGTGTCGTGAAAGGGGAGTTTGCCGGCACCTGGTATCGAACCACGGACCCCTCGTTCACGAGACCGAGACTACCTCCAGGCTACCGACGAACTCAAATACACTTTACAATATTTTTTTTAATAAATTTTTGATTAAAATAGCACCACAAATAAATGCGTACAAACAGAAACAAAAAGATTTTTATACTATTTTTGTCCTGTAACAAATAATATTTTTAGTATGGTACCTACTGTAATATCCGTGATCAGTCATACCCGAGTAAATCACCTTTGAACATAATAATTTATTTTTTTCACTCTTACTCACGAATAAAACTTTGTATTTTTTATTATGCAAACATATAGCTAGTTAAAAATTGGGTTGTTCTATGTATGGAAACAGTAGAATTTGTAGAAATATGTATAAACAGGGAAGACGTGTCATGAGTTGTCTGTTGTAAGCGTAATAATATTCAGTAGGTAGGTGAGTGTGGAGGTTTCTCTTTGTGGAAATAATATATAATAATATAAAAAGGGAATATATTAAGTTCCATGTCAGGCGAAATGCCTTACAGACGTGATTTCCAGCGATTGCGAGTTTTCCAATGCGATACGATTTCCTTTCTGCGTGTTGCTCGCAGACAAACATAATTACGCGGCCGCAAATAGTTACCGGAGTGGTAGTTGCTAAATGGGTCGGCGTCGGGAGGCTGAGAGGGGGCCAACTGAGGGCTGGGGGGTTGAATGCGAGGGGTGGCGTGCGTGCGTGCGAGGGGAGCCGGGGGGTGTTGCAGGGTACGCGTGGGCGATGCTTGAGTCCCTCATACTCTGTTACATCAAGGTCTCCCGCCACCTGACCCCCGACCGCCTCCCAACTGGTGGAGGCAAACCACCAAAGTTGAAGGCCGAATATCATCTTACTGTCTGCGCGGAAGTGTTTTTACGGGCTGCGGGCTTTTTCATGTTAGCCCTATGTAAGGCTCTGTCTGTTCGGTGCTGTACACAGTTACATATTATTTTATGGATCACATACATAGTTACCACATAGTTCTTATATTCAGAATAGGCGTCACATACATACCTACTCTAAGATATCATCCAACTATCTACATAAAATTATGTATTATGTGTATTGACTTGGTAGAAATAGTTTTTATGGTATTATTATTATTATTTGTCGCCGACTATCTGGTGACTTGCGTGCAATAAATATCTTAATTCGTAGTATAGACATTCTTTGAGGATATTGATAGACTATATTTTTGTCGTGTGTATACATTCAGCATATGTATAGCTACCAGTGGCGAATACATATAGGGGGCGCGCGCCCCTCCCTTTGCGGGGCCTATTGAAGATGTTTTGTATATGTGTATAATGAGTTTAAATAAAATGGCATTGTCTTGTATATGTATATAATTTTAGCGCCCCCCTTGAGTTTTTTCTAATCCGCCACTGATTCCTACCTAAATTGTACACACATGCACCTACTATAAGTATTATAGTGATAATGTGTAAGTAAAGTATTCATGAGTTAATATACCTACTTACCCATATTATTATAAAATGTAAATATCAATGCTCGAGATGTAAAACATTAAGCGATTGCAGTTACAGGCACCTACGTACATTACAACATAATAAATTATATCATTCATTACGTGTTTAAATTTTTACATCTAGTCGCAATTCAGACGGAAAAAATTAATCATGACCGACAGTTTTGAGTAATTTCATTCTAAATATGAAGTATTTTCTGTTATAAATAATAAATAAATTTTACTTATTACTTATAGAAAGCATATAGCATATGTATTAAATAAAAATGATATTTTTTAATTAGGATGTTTTCTGCAGTTTTTACAAATTAAATATTCCTAATAGGTATCTACATAAGTGATTGTTTATATTTTTTTAAATTACAACTACGAGCAGTTCTTAATACAAATATAATTTAAATAAAATGCAGTCCTTACATGTATATAGTGTCTCGTTTATAAATCTTTTATATCTAATTCGTATTATTGCTGTAATATAATTCTCTCGTGCATGGCATTAACAGTATAAGTCAAAAAAAATCGATTTTTACTTTTTGATGGAACCTTGTAGTATATCTCAAACTACACATGTGTAATCGATAACAAAAGTCAAATTGTAATTATAAGACCTTAAAAACAATATTTGTATTTAATAGTATATCTTATTTATTTTCAAACTCGTATAGCATTAAAAGTATACGTCGACCTATACTCTTAGTGACCAATCATTATGGTTAGTTTTCAACATTGTGAGTGGCATCAACAGTATAAGTCAACATGTACTATGAGCCGCGTGAATGTTTTTTTTTCTTACTAATTCACTTATACTGTTGGTATCACGTGCTGTCTCTCTTATTCTTTTGTTGGCTTTCTTCCTAGCCAGAAACTGCCAAGAAAAATGGCAATGTTCAGGACAAAAAATACAACATTCAAAGCTTTATCAAATGGGGCTTAAGGAATAGGACAAGGAGTTTGAAAATACTTTTGTTTCTTGAACCCAGGAGCAAGGAAGTATTTGTAGGTAAGGGAACCCTATAATGTACCAGGTTGTTAATCAAAGTTGGGTAGAAGTTATTGATCGGGCATTCGAAAAAAAAAATGATCAAGGTCCTCTTCCTTCAGGCGGTCGCATAGATTAGAACCAATAACGTGGATTCGGTAGAGATGCAATCTGGCAAAGCAATGAGCTAACTTCATTATACAGATCGTGGAGGTGTCAGCCTTACTCATTGAAATTTCCGAAAAATAAAAGTTTCGTGGACACTTGGGTTGGATTGAGGTATAATTTCTTCCTTTGAGTTGGCTGGTCTCTGACCACTCTGCCTGCCAGCACTGGATGAGATTTCGGCCGAATATCAAAGTGTAATCGGAGGCTTAGACAGTTTCCGATGGTTAGGGAGGTTCGTTCCCAATTTGGCCAATAGATATACCGCCTCATTGCCCGGGATCCCACAGTTCACACGGGATCCAACCCAGTACCACCTCTCCACCCAAAATCTGAAGTTTATATAGGAGGTATCTAATATCTAAAGATAAAAGATCATCTGGTCGGGATAATGCTGGAGAGAGAACGGCCTGGAGGGAGAACGGACTGGAGGAAGAACGGACTGGAAAGCGTTTTGAGAGTCGCTGAGGAGAGTTTTAACCCTGTAATGGCGTATGGTCAGAGCCCTTATAGCCTCTCTAATAACAAGACATTCCGCTGAGAAGACTGACGACTCGTCTCTGTGCCTGAACATTTTATTAGTGTTATATTAAAAAAAGAAGCCAGCCCCTGTACGCTCTTTGTCACTTTTCGAACTGTCTGTATAGATAGGTGCCAGTAGTGCCAATTGGAATCAAAAATCGATTTGAAAATATGAGGTGCGAATATGCCATTACTGACACCCAGGTTGAGAGCAACTTTCGGTTTAAAACTTAGTGTGGGAAATGACAAAGAGTATACAGTAAGAACTGTGTAGCTCTCCAACAAGAGAGTTTTAATTTTTCTATAGCTGGTAACAAGAGGTGGTGGATCTTTACCCCTCCATACCGGTAAATGAGTTACCAAATATGAGAGGAGATGAAGTTTGAGAGACAGAGGGTAATCAATAAAGGGTAATCAATAAAACGCAGGATTTTGACTAAAAACCTGTTACACATAAGATGTCTGCACAGTCCAAGTGGGGGATCTGCAGCCTCCACCTGTAATGCGTTGATAGGGGAGGATTACCCGTAATTAACGGAAGAGACTGAGACCGGATCCGGTCTCAACAAGTTTTCTTGGAGGTTGGGGTTATTAAAAAGGATCCAAAGTCCAAATGGCTGCAGATAAATGCTGTATAAAAAAAATTCTGAGTCGCGGGGTGGCAACCTCATCAGACCCTGGAGACGGCTCTCATGATTTTGAGGCCGGTCTGACATTTGTGGTGTATGAGTTCAATGAATGAGGTCCATCAAAGACCAGTGACCAATGTGACCTCTAGGAATCTTATTTCGTTAAAAGAATTAATCAACCGTTGGTCAAATCAAAATTTCAGGTAGAATAGACGGAGTTTTCTGGAGAATACTATGCTTTTGCACTTCTGGAAGGAAGCATTAAGGCCATGTTCCGACAACAACTCTGATTGCAAGGAAACCTGGAAGTTGTCCATGGATTTATCGGAGCAATATACGAACAAATCATCCGCAGATTTCAAAATTTGGACATCCGTAGATACTGACTGATAGACATCATGCGTGTACAAGTTGAATAGAATGGGTGAGAACACTGAGCCTTGCGGCAATCACCTGTGAATGGTCTTTCTAATAGGAGGGTTATTGCGGGTTCGGTTCACGTACGGATAGGGTAGAAGGAATGTCCAATTGATCAAGCTTTGCACATAGTATAAAAATAATAACATTATCGAAAGCACTATTGATGTCCAAGCATACACCTCCCAAGAGCTTTCTCCTCGATAACGATACGTGAACATCTGTGACCAAAATAGCTACGCTGTCCAGGACTCCCATTCTCTTCCTGAAATTGGATAACCAAGATGGCTGCTTCCTGTTACCTTCTATGAATCAATCTAGTCGATTTTTCACCGTGTGTTCTGTATTTTTGGCTATTGCTGAGGAGAGTGCAAGTGGTCGATATGATTGGCCTTGGTTTGGGTCAGTCTCTGCTTTCAAGATTGGAATAATGATCTGAGTTTTCCTCGAGCAAGGTAGGTATATTGCCTATGATAAAAATATTTTAATAATGTTAAGTAAATATTCTAAAGAAACTCTTTGTATAAGGCTATACGTTATTCCATGGATTCCTGGGATGTATCTGTAACGCAGTTCAGGACCAGCTTTAGTTCCTTGTCATTAAACTTTTAGTCAATTTCTCCAAGAGCAAAGTGGGAATAGGATTGAGATATTTCATTATGTTTTGGCACTGAAGGGGGGCAAGTATGTCTGCGAATTTAAGGATCCATTTGTCTGAGGATGGATGAAGTTTAGGAGAGCTGCAACCCTGGAAGATGATACCATCAGTTGGGAGACAAAATATGAAAATAGTTTCCTAAACACTCACAGTGGATAATGAGAAACCACCATGGAAACTTGCAATCTATACCATTACAAAGCGAAGTACTACTACTACTACTACTATACCATCACGGCATATCCCACAAGTGGGGTAGCCAGCAGACCAGCTGCATATAAAACATGCAAGCTGTCCTCTCCGTGCCAATATAAAAACAAGACATTCAGGATGGGTGGCAAACCTCATTGCTGAATTTAAGATGTAAAATGTCTTAATTTTTTCACAAAGCGAAGTACCTATGTTTTTTAGTCTTCCAAAGAAGTGTCTGTTTTTATGAAATTGGATGATTTTTAATATTATTTTTAGAGCTAGCCTATGAAAAAGTTGCATTTAGTAGTATACGTCACAAACAAAATACCAACACAACTGACATCAACAGTATATGTAAGAATCTAACAGTATATGTCACTGAAACCAGATACCAACACAACTGACATCAACAGTATATATGTAAGAATCTAATAGTATATGTCATTTTTATATCAGAATCTATGAGTACAAGTCAATTTAATCTTTTATTCAAGTTATTTTTAAACTTTTGTATACACAGTAACAAAATAATACACATTTTACATTGAAATTGTAAATTTCACGTCTTTATATCAATATTTGACTTCAGAAGCTTATTTTAAAAACTTTAAAATGCTCTCCTGTAAAATGTTGAAATTTGACTTATACTGTTAATGCCATGCACGAGAGATATTATACCCTCACGCCGTATCCACGAGATCAAGCCACGTGGTTCTTGTTTGATGTTACCTACATCCTACATGGAAGAAAAATTGTATCATCAAACGTACACCAAGCTCTTTAGTTTATTTTGAACAGAGACACCTAACATAATATACGAAGGAAAATTATAAAAAGTACGAAAAATCATCTTTCCCCATCACACAACTTTCAACTTAATGCTTAGATCAGCGCATTACATTTCTCTTAGGCGTACCGAAGGCTTGAACAATATAATTTTGTTACGTCGTAATTGAGTATTGTCTTGGTCTTACTGATGAAAATCCTAATGTTCTCAGCGAGCTTATGAACTGAATTTGTTCGGAAAAAATAACGTTTCATCAGTTTTATGGTAACACAATTGTTTCAAATTATATAAATGCAAAAGTATATATTTACAAAAATATATAAAATTTTCTGAATGCTCCGAAATTTCCCATGAGTATATGTATTTTTCTGATTCAGTATTTTTGTAATTCAGGCACCTACCTACTTATTAGTAGCCATTTTTCTTGATAGGCAACCGTGTTTGTTAATTCATCTCATGCGTAATAGTTGTGATGGTTTTCCAATTGGGAATAAGAGAGATGACGTTAAGAGAAGTTTGTGAAGTAAAGTATTTGGCTAAATCACCTGTCTTAGTATATATAGCATCAGTGTAACGTGGAGGATTAGGCTGATATGTGGTAGGTATTTTAAATGAGGTACCTACTTTGTACATGTTTGTTTACTCTACATATCTATACGAGTATGTTGTTGTGAAGGGTGATTGTTGTTACGTGAACCGACACAGCTGCGGTGGTTGTGAAAGCAGATTACTATCTATTTGATGCCTTCGAAAGAGAAATCTGATAGTGGTGGTATTCTCTTTATCCACCTGATGAGGTTGAACCTGGGAGATGAAGGGGGAGGTCCCAGTAGAGCGTCGTCCTGACGACGGTCCTGGAAAAGGCTTACGTCACCCTCCCCACCTTGTGAACCCTCACCCCTCCCCCACCATGTACGATTATGAATATGTTCCATTGTTTTTCTTCCTTATTGGTTTAGCACACTGCGTTATTCTCTAATTTTGAGCTCTTGCAACTTTGTTTTTATTTCCGTATCATGATTACGTTTTTGAACGAAATGTTATTCTTTTTGTAGTTTTCACGACAGATTTTCATTTACAGACTATTTTAAGTGTAATGAGGGCTCTAAAACAACACATATTTTTAAATGATACACAGTTTAAATAATTGAAGTTTAACGTTACTCACTGTAAATCTTAACGAACTTTTGTATTTGTTTTTGTTTTATTCAGTATAGATCAGCACCTGATGATGCGAACTCGGAGTCCGCGAAACCGGTCGTGCGTTAGTCTTACTCAACAGTAACACAAAACAAAATAATAATAAATATTTATTTTATTTTATTTGATAATTTGAAGTTTAACGTATTTATCAAACGTTACGAAATTGTACAATATGTATAAAATGAATAGAAAAAGCATTGCTTTATGGTTTTCGTATCTGCAAAATGTATTAGTGAGTAGGTGTAGGTATACATATACCTTCTCGTACATAATTTCTTACGTTGCCTAAATAATATTAGCGTCAGCTCTGTCAGAAACATTCAGTCTCGTCAGTGTACAAAGGATACTACCTCAAAGGTTTAGACCAAAGCAATTTCCGAATAAGTACGAACTTCCATTGATCCAACCGACCTGTTATTTTTCTTCGATGCTTCAAAGAGATGTTGACTGTGACGTTTTTATTTTTACATAAAGTTAAAATAACTTTGGGCTTTGAAGGTAATATATTTTAGCTATATTGAGCTGTATAGATTTAACACCTGATTCTTCAATTATAAAAAAAAACTCATATATATTTTTGAATTTCTATCTGTACTTACTCACCGCCTAATATATTAAAAATGCTTTGTATCTATTAAAAGAGATTTTATTTAAAAGCCATACATATTCAATAAGTGAACACACTTTTGTAAATAATAGCAAATCGTTAAATAAATATGATAATGATTATAAAAGCACCTAGTTGATCTATAAAGAATTTTAATTTTTATTTAAGAAGTATAATATATTTAAATTAGTAATTTGTTTAATTAGGCAGCACTTTTCAATGTCCACCTTTATTCGGATCTAATATCATATGGGTAAATTTGAGCTCAAAGTTGTAAATATTAATTTATTGAAGATGTTGCTAGTAATTAAACAAAATTCAATTCAATTCTCTCCAAAACTCGTCTCCAGAGACGTGGAAACCGAATAACAATATCCAAAAACTAAGTTTAAACACGTACCTACTCGTACACTTTCCCACGGAGTTCAGTCGACTGAAAGCTTACAACATTTTTCCTTTTCCCTGCGGTTCAACAATAACAATAACTTTCTCCTTTAGAGGAAAGGAAGGCCGGATCATATATAGTTACACCCCTGCTATTATAACTAAGTATATACAGTACAATAACCCAATTTTATTCTTCAGAGTCTCTAACACAGAGCTTACTTTTGTACAATATAAATTATTTCACATTGAGAGTATTATTTTATGAAACCTAAAATACCATCCTGGATCTAGAAGTACCTATCATAAATAAGATCACTGTTTAGTTTTCACTATTTCGGTCTAAAAAATAGAATGTGAAATTTTAACTTATTTCAGTTATTTAAAATGATATTTCACAATGTAAATACAAATACACTACAAAATACCTTATACATAATTTAAAATATATTATTATTTTAAAAATATCACCTTCACTGAGACCATAACAGCTTATGGCCAAGGCGATCTCAGAAGAAATATAAAAAAAAACAAAGAATTGTCAAGTAAAAAAAAAAACAAAAGATATCATAAAAAAAGAAACAGAATCAAAGGAGAGTCTCTATCCTGGGGATAAAATCATTGTATGTTATGTTGAAAATATCGACATGAACATTCAAATTATTAAACAATTTTATAGCTTTTCCGACAGGAGAGTTTGGTATTATGTCTGTTCTGCTACCAGGGATAGAAAATGATATTTTATATATATATATATATATGAATGACTGTGTGATCAAATTTTCATCGGAAATGCATGTGCAACATGCATTCCATTAATGAAAGATCACTTGATTTTACGCAGGAGATAGTATGAGGTGAAGGTTTTACTCCATTTCACTGCGTACAGTCGGGCAGAGACTTGGCTCTTGCCTTTGCATGTGGGACGAGACACGGCCCGTCACCGGAACATGCAGATTGGATTTTACGCAGGAGATAGTATGAGGTGAAGAAGCACATGTATACACAATGCAGAAACACAACACCTATTCTGCAAATCCAATCTGCATGTTCCGGTGACGGGCCGTGTCTCGTCCCACATGCAAAGGCAAGAGCCAAGTCTCTGCCCGACTGTACGCAGTGAAATGGAGTAATAGCCGGCAAGTTTTTGTGTAGGAGAGTTTACAGAACTTACTATGGGGCGAAGGGGAACGCCGTCCTTATGTATGAAGTAAATATGAAGTTAAAAATATGAAGTTAAAAAAAATAGCCTTATAAAGCGTTCTGTTCAATTTGTCTACCCCATTTGGGATACGGTGTGAGGGTATGGTCTAATAATTTTTTAATATAAATAGTGATAATGAATTACTTTATAGTACATCTACATAGATAATAAATAATATTGTTATGCATGCGTTTTCGTTCTCGCATAGTTAGTAGGTACACAATGGTAATAATAATATATACCTACCTATATGTTGTTAATGTACCCGCACACTCAACATTTAACTATTCAAAATGAAAGGAATATAAATAAGTGTAAACTTGCATGCTATCGATGTATGAAATTATTATTCACCTTAAACAACACTGCCAGGAGTATTGTGGAAAATGTGTGTTGTTGTTGTTTATAGTCCCTCTTATATATGTATAATTGAAGTTCTCGTAGTGGTGGAAACGCACGATAAAAACAGGCCATTTCCAGCATTACTGTTGAACGTTTCTCCACGACGACTCGATATGCTTATTTACAATGTGCGTGGTGGAGGAGCAGAAGGAGGGACTTTTGCACCGAGCCACCGAGACTCTCATCCTCCACCCTTCTTCTCCCAGTAGCAATAGCATCTTCCCTCAAGAGTGTGAGTTGTTATTTCCTATTTATCATTTTTATGTTTATAACTATTGTGAACATAATACTATAATGAAACGAAACTAGTGATAAACTTTTATCAACTGTTTTTTCTACAAACATTGACTTGTGCAGTTCTATTATTTTCAAGAAAACAAACTTTTGAAATAAATATGAAATTTAAAAAGGATTACAGTATTTATACCTTATTTAAAATGTGATGAATGCAGTAACAACCACTACTACATCATTACGGAATATACCACAAGCGGGGTAGCAAGCAGTTCAGCTGCATGTAATAAACATACAAGATGTCCTCTTTGTGCCAGTAAAAATGTATGACCCTTTAAAGGACAATCGAAAATAGAATGGGATACCTATTCTTTTCCGGGTGCTCCACGGATTCATGAAAAAAACTTTCAAGTTTATAAAGTGATTGTGTGCATTCAGTTTGAGGAATTGAATCAATACTTACTTATATTAATTTTTCACACAAACACTTTGGATGGAATTATATAAAATTTCAATATATTTAGGAAATCAAAACTACGATATGTATACTCGTACATGACTTTTGTAAATATATTATACTCGACATGTTCTACATTTTCTCAAATACATGATTTTTATTTAGTTTCCATAGACTTTTCACTTCCATATAAGATATATTGAAAATATATTGTGGATTCTTTTGATCTTAATATGTAGGTACAAACATGTAATATTTATGACTATCTAAGATCGCATTAGTTATAATGGTCCGGGACGCATATCATACATACAATATCCTACCCCTATGACTGTTTATCTTCTCCATGTTCTAATTTTAGGTTTCTCCGCACCTAATCCACTCCCTTTACATTATTTCAGTTAGAAATTTTTCCTTATTTCGATCACTCAATTTCTTGTTATTTTTTAATGTACATGAACAATCAACGCTACCAACCAATTTTATTCCTCTAGCTTTTTTTTAGTTGTTTTCATGGAAGGTATATTTATTGTTTATTAAGCTGTTAGAGTTGCTCGGTTTTATAATAATCTGCTTTTGACTAGTCATGCTTCATAAATATTATGAAAGCGAAGGAAATAAAAGCTTCTTATGGAGATACAGAAAATTAATCCAATAATTGTTCACTTATGTCCGGTTTCAATAATCTATCTATCCGCTACTGTCGATTGAAATCTATTGTGTTCTATATTTTAAATCATACATTTCAATCGACAGTCACGGATAGATAGGTTATTGAAACCGGCCATTAGAGAATCAACTACTTCATATACAAAAGAATGAGTTAAACAATTACTTCCTTATCTCGGATACTCCAGTTTTCAGGCTAGCAGTTGGTCCGCTGGGTTTCTCTTTTGTAGGAGATAATTATTGTCATATAGATAAAAGGAAAGTTACTTCCTATACACGAAAAAACAAATTTACACATCGTATGAATTGCAAATATTTATGTAGTAAGTGATCGTTCACGTCATTGAAAAATAAAAGTAATAGGGTTTGTTGTTTCATGATTTTTTTAAACGTTGAAACGAAGTATTTTTTACATTTATAATACCATTCCTGATGTCATCCTTCAGCCTGAAAAGTTGCTGAATTGCCCGTTATCAGTTTGTTGTGTTGATACAACAATAATAATATTTTCAATTCAAAATAATAAAAATAAATTATGCTTTGTTATTCTCAACTACTTTGTGTAGAATATGGGCAATATTCTGTTTTGTGGTGGTTAGTTAGTCATAGACGTACGTAGCTTTATTCTGTTTCTATTATTATTATTGTTGTCTTTCTACGATTACAATATATCTAATCCTAATACCTACTCGTAATAAGTACAGGTAGTTACTACACGCATACGCTACATACGTATGCAGGTATTGTATTGGTAGTGTAACACAAAGTGTACCGTACGACGACGGGTAAATCATAATACTGTATTCGGGAATATTGCTTCGGAAAATTTCTGAATGTGGTTTAAATTAGATTCAAAATGGCGGATTTATATAAACAGGTATGAATCAAGAAGTAAAAGTAAACGGGAAATTACCTAAAGATAATAAAATATTATTACGATATGTACCTATTTGTACGTTCAGCGGTATTCCTGTTTGCCATTACAATGCAATGACCTGCCTTATTCTGAAAACACAACCCTTCCCCTAAGGCATATAAATTAAAAGAAATTATTCAGAAGGTCTTTGACCTATTTGATGAAATTCAAAGTAAAAAATTCCATCACGTCGTATCCCTTACGTATTAATAATTAACCATTTCTGGGCATGTTATTCATTTCCTTTGGTTTAATACAGTTTTCTTGTAATTTATTTTCTGCGAATATACTAATATATACAATTGATACTATATAATATTAGAATATATAGTATCAATTGGGTTTAAATTATTTTTACTTACACTTCTCACACACGATTGAATATATTTTTATTTACACATGCATACGCGTTATTCGAGTTATATTCCATTCAACAACATTGCACATGGTTGAAATACTTATTTTGTCTTGCCATTTCGCTATAATGTTATTGACCTAATAATATCATTATATTATAAGTTATCATTATCACTTATAATATACTTTACAGTATTTTTGTTATGCGTCTCATTGCTGATACTGTAGTATACGTATATGTGTGAATATCTTTTATGAAAAAAAAAAACTGTTCCCACATGTTCCTATGAAAATTCTATTCTGTTCAGAATTACGTCTGTGAAATATTTAATTTGCAATATTTATCAATTTTGAAATTGATTTACGTTTGGTAAGCTTTATTCAATGAAAATATATATTTATTAATATTACATTTAGTAATTTATTGAGTGATAAAAATTGTTTTTGTTGCAGGCATTAAAAATATGCGTAGTACTGTTATTATATTTTTGAAGATATTATGGACAAAATATTTGTAAAATCAATTCCTTTAAAGGAGTATTCTTCAGTGTGTAGCTACTATTTAAATAAGGCTGAAATATTGGATAGACAGAGTAGAATAAAGACAGAAAAGGGAAATGCTCGCTTCCTGTAATTAAAATGTTCTTGAGAGATAATATTATTAAATACAAGTATGTAAATATTAAGGGGCAAGCTTTTATTCTCTACTTAAGAGTAGGTACTCTATCTTTAGAAAACAAAACAATAAGTACATACAAACTTCCTATTAATGACAATCTTGTCTTTTGTCTATATAAAGACAAAAGAATTAGGACCTTGGTGATAATGTGCAACATTGTTGTAGGGTCTGGGCTGAGAAGTTCTGAGAACGGTCCTGCGGAGGGGGAGCATTTGGGCTGCAGCAGAGTGTAGGAGAGGAGTAAGTGGAGGAGAAGGTATGCATAGTATATAATATATATATATATGTTGTCGGTAGAGTGTAGAGCCTCCCAAGGCCGCCGACAGGGTAGTGTGACCCACATGCCGTACACCCAACCTCTTTCCTAATTCTGCCGCCCTAATAACGACCCCAGCATCGGGGCCTAAAACCGCCCACCCGCCACATAAAACACTATTTATCGCCATTGCGAAAAACTCCTGCACGCTTTTGTGCTGCCCTGGGCGATGAACATTATTATGGTTTTTCCTTTATTTCTTTCTTTATTTTCTGGTCCATTCCCTCCTTTATGTTTAGGATGTAAAATCTCTCCTGTGCACTATATTGTTATCCTTCTACAATATCCTTTCCGTTCTTCATTATATTCAACGCACCCTGGTTCATACAAGGTCAGTTTTTACTGAATGTTTTATTTAGGTATCTAGATACATATACCTATTCACTACTATTTGAGTGGATATTGTGAATAGGCACATGAAGATTTCGAATTAAGTTTACTTGCCTATTATTTACTTATACCATCACGGCATTTTATTATAAATGAAGTAACCAGCGGGCGACTCTATATAACAAATATACAGATCATCCTTTACGTTCCATAAAAATATATAAAATTAAGTCATGCGGGATGAGTGCCTTACATATAAACTCAATTAAAGATGTTTAATAATGATAGTCAGAAAATTATTAAATTTTTACTCTTTGTCGAGGACTTCACACATCTAGTAATCACAAGTACTAATTTTGATGATGCAACTAATTTTGATGATACATACAAGACATCGCATTTTAGCGATAAACTTGCCCTGTGTTCATCGAATTGTTAAACTGATATTTTCTATGATTCTGTTTTAATATGTATTATTGTAAAAAAAGTACAGTGAAGAATAAAATAAATAATAAATAAATAAATAAGAGTTGAAATAGAGGATAATTTTGGTGTTTTTGCTTTACTTAAGTTCCTTAGAACAAACATGCGTGAACGTATTTATTATTTTAGTGTGTTATTTCAAGAAGATCTTAGAATAAATTCATAACATTTTTATATTTAATTATAACAATATAGCTAGTAGTACATATGTATATAGGTATGTTCATACTTAGTGTAATCATAACACGTATATATTTTACTTGTAGTAGATATTATAGTTTGCGCCTGAGATGTCACCCAATACAAAATAACCGTACCAGTATTGTAATTTATTCGCATGTAGTCTTCTGGCCAATATTGTTTTTATCTGTGTGCGTGAATGTATGAGGGCTTAGAGCAGAGACGTTTTAGGATTTTGACATTCGACATCCAGTAATGAACCCGTTTTGAAACAATGATAATCAATACTTTTACATTTTTGGAGTAAATAATAAATCTACCTAACAGTGGAATGTTATGAAGTAAGTAAATGATTGACACAGTTCTTACTCATTTGCTGCATGGTGATAGTATAATATGTATTGCAGTGTATTTTTTATATATATTTATTTATGTATACTGAATAATCCATGAAAACTCTATGATGTGTTAATATCTTTGTGTTAATATTGAATAAAACTTTTAAATTTTCTTTTCTACATGATTCATAATTCGTGGAACAATACAAAATAACATTGATTGTAGCTACTATCTGCGTATGTACAAGCTGTAAGCAAGTCATCAATATGCAACAAAAACATATCAACGTTCTAGAATATGTATTTCAATTTTAAATATTCATGAAACTGTGAAACGATACATAATGTCAACGTTGATAATAAAATATATTTTTACTATCACTAACATTTTCTGTTACACGAGATTGTATTGACATAGACCTTTATATTATTATAAATTTTCTTCAAGGCCATGCATTTGTTATTTTTATAATTGGTTCGACTCTGCACGGGTGTGAGTGTGTTGGTGAGCGCGCTTTTGCATGCTAGTGTATGTGTATTGTGTAATGTTATGTAAGAGTGTTTGTGCGATGTGTTGTTTGTATGCATATTTAACGTAATAATATTTAAGTTGGTGTTCGTGTGGTTTGTATGTGTTGTGTATAGTAAGTTATTGGCAACACAGTACACACGACAACGTGCACACGCCAGGGTCAGCTAGCCCGGGGGTAATGCCCTATTCACACTACTGCAAGGCCACCAGGGATGGAATCGACTTTATTAAATAATTGCTTCCGCATCAGTTTTTAAATCATAAGTGTGAGCCATGTATCCAGACACGACAGAAGCACCTATAACAATCCACATTGATTTCTAATATATACCCCTAAAACTAAAACTCTTTAATTCTTTTTTCTTCATCATAAGGTAATTTTTTCTTCATCATTGAAAAAATACAAAATAAGAAATAATTCCCTTTTTTCAAGATAATAATCGTAATTAAAAAACAAGTTTTATTTTTCAAGAAAGAAAGACGTAAATATAGGGAATAAATATGAATATTATACATTGTCCAATTTTATGAAATTTTTTGAATATTAATAAATTAGCTTAGTTATTTCTTACTCAAGATCAACTCTATGTCAATGATTTTTTTTATTTACAAATGTATGTATTTGTACGTTAACTTGTAGAAGCTCTTTATTATAAAAGAACACGGTATTTTAATGTCGAGGCTTTTGTTTTTAAAACATAATACACTAAAGTTTCTGTGACCTGATTGATATACAGCGGTTGGGGGCATGGATTGGGATGAAGCGTGTCAGTCGGATGTCTGGAATACTCTCACTTAGTGATGTGAGAAGAGAAAATTCTCCAAAGAAATTTCTCGAGAACGAGAAATTTCTCCTCTGATGGAAGAGAAATTTCTCTCCATAATTTTTCTTAATGGTATTATGACCTTTCGCCCAGTACACTTTGCAGCCAACCTGATTGATCCAAAAATTTGTGGGGCTCATTAAGGAACAAATCAGAGGTTATTAACAATTTTTTCGATGTACGTACCTGTAATTTTTTTAACTTAAATATGGGCATGTGGGGTGTCAAACATCAAGATTTTTCATCAGTTATTATCACTTTTTTCTATATAGGTAGGTACCTAACATTTTTTTGTTTCCATAATTAATTGTAGCCATATTGGTGATAAATTGTCTCAACATTTATACATTGTTATTGATTGATTGAATACAGTATTTATTATTATTATACTGTTAAATAAAAAATAAAAAATATTCTCCGAAAATTCTCTACTTCGAGAAATTTACCGAGAAATTTCTCGGTAAATTTCTCCAAAAATTATTTCTTGAGAATTCCACAACACTACTCTCACTACTCACCGTCGTAGGGAGTGCTGGGATAACATTATAGTGCCTTGAGCTGAACGCAGAAATGAGGGTAGAATTATTTCCAGAATTGCTGGCAAGTATTTATATACGTATTACAATGTAACACAATATAAATGTATTGAAATATATTATTAGTACACAGTAGTATTAGATGTACTACCAATACGCTGGTTGTACAAATTCCAGGAATACGATGTTCTGTACACCAGGGGTCGGCAACCTTTTAGCTGTGGTGTGCCAAGCCACTCTACCAATATGATTCAGGGTGCCGCCTTAATTCTAAATTATATAATGGGGTTCTAGAGGAGAAGAATTTTATACCAAATTTATCTTTTAAACATATTTATTAAAAAAATAACATAAAATTCTAACATAAATTAAAAAAAATTATTGCGAGCCACGTTAGATAAATAATTATAATTAAACATTTTCTCTTATTTAAAAATCACTTCGTCTCGATATTTTCGCGATTTCCCTGATTACTTTGTAGAGTGCCATTCAGAACCCCATCGCGTGCCATAGGTTGCCGACGCCTGCTGTACACATTGCATTGTTGCCGTAGAAAAGTTTAAATTATGATAGTTGATATGAACTTTTCATTTTGAATACAATAGATAAGATTAATTGTAAATTTTATTGATTTAGATTTCCCTAAATTATGGTTCTGAGGATCGTTAGCGAGTTTTGTCAATTAAGTGCCACCATTCGTTATAAAAAATTGGGTGCACTATGTTTTAATATTTATTTAAGTATATTATTGTACTCCACCACTTGGTGTAATGAATGCCAGATTATGTGGAATTATAGCGAATGTGGGCCTCAAAAAGTTGCGCACAAATGTTATTTCTATTATTATTATTATTACAGCATACACAGCACAAATACAATCAAAGAAATTCATCTCGTAATAAAATATAGGCACCTATTTATAGAGGAAGATAACAAGAACATTCAATTTTTACAAATACAAGCGCACAATTTAATTTGTATGCGAAAATAACAATGTTATGTATATTTATTAATGTATCATCTATCATTTGTGTGAGTGTGAGTTGTATTAGAACGATAAAAGTATTAGTGCGTGAGTATTAAATAATACAGTAGTGTGTATCTGCGAGTATGATGGGAATAAGGAAAATAGCATTCGTATGTTTGTGTTGATGTATTACATTGATATTATGAATAACTAGGTACCTATGTATGCAAGTTAAACAAATATTATTAGGTAGGTACACGTAGAGTGTGTCTTAGCTTATAATAAGGAAGCGAATATAGTCTCTGAACTAAAAATATATTGCAACAGTTTTCAGTAGGTACCTAGTAAACACACACGCACACACACACACACATTGTATGATGATCAGTATTATTGATGTTAGCGTTAGTTTCATCAAGTTCAACTACCTAAAGTACTGCTTAAATAAATTTGCTTAAATCATTTATGTGTTTTTTCTACAAGTCAATGGATTCGATAAAATTGTTATTTATGTTAAACGTAGTGTTCGCATTTTACCTACTGGGTTTTACACACATGCGTGCAGTTTTACTTTAGCATATAAATGAATTGCTTACTAGATAATAATATTATATCATTCAAAATACTCCTTCATAAGAAATACGAGGCGGTCCGATAAGTACTTAGCCTCTCCGCCCGGTGGCATCACTATCACAAGAAAAATATACCATCGTGTAGTGCATTCTTGTAGACAGCTACTATCAAAATTTCGGCCGAATTGGACTTATGGTTTTGTTTTGACCGCGTGTGGAAGCGGGCGGGTCCACGGATTTTCGAAAAATGGAAAAAGAGCAATATCGGTCGGTGATTCGATTCTTGTTTTTGGAAGGGAAATCGCGCAGCGAAATCAAAGACCGCTTGGATGCTGTGTACGGTGACTCTTGTTCTTTGATAACGATCGTCAAAAATTGGTTTAAGAGTTTCGACATGGTCGTACGTCGGTTTTTGACGAGTCACGCCCAGGTGCCCCGAAAACGGTTACCTCGGAGGATCACGTGTCAAAAATCCACGATATCGTAATGGCAGATCGCCGATTTAAGGTGCGTAAGATAGCTAAGATAAAAGGCATCTCAAAAGACCAAATGGATTATACCATTCATGAAATTTTGGACATGAGAAAGATGTTGGCACAATGGGTGCCGCGTTTTGTCACTCCGGACAACAAGCGCAACCGTGAGACTATTTCAGAGCAGTTTTTGACGCTATTTAAGAGCAATCCGAAGGAGTTTCTGCATCGTTTCGAAGCCATTGACAAAACATAGATCCACTGGTACACGCCAAAGATCAAGGAACAGTCGAAACAGTGGATTTTACCCGGCGAACGTGCCCCAAAGAAGGCGAAGACTGTCCTATCGACCGGAAAGGTGATAGTCACCGTTTTCTGGGATTTACAAGGTGTGATCTACATCGACTGCCTGGAGAAAGGTAAAACGATCCCAAGGCTCTACTATGCCAAATTATTTGGCCGAATTGTAGAAAAAACGGCCCCATTCGACGAAGAAAAAGTGATCTTCCACCGTGACAATGCACCGGCAAACACCTCCGTTGTCGCCACGGCCAAATTGGTCGAATAGGGCTACGGACTACTGCTTTATCCAGCGTATTCTCTAGATTTGGCTCCGTGCGACATCTTTTTGTTTCCAAACTTAAAAAAATCACTCGCTGGGTGGAAATTTGAGTCGAATGAGGAGGTCATTGCCGCCACGGAAGCCTACTTTGTAGACCTCGAGAAAACGTATTTTTTAGACGGGTTAAAGAAGTTGGAGAATCGCTGGTTCAAGTGTATCGAGCTAAAAGTAGACTATGTTGAAAAATAAATCACCACTTTTCCAAAATTTTCATTTTTTCTTATGTAGTACTTATCGGACCGCCCTCGTATAATATACTCAAATAATGAATTAAAAAAAATTAAGACATGTAACTATGTTAAACGAGTTATGTCTATGATTGGTACAAAATTGTTTTCTTGTCCTTAAACTCAATAAAATCCCAACATTGTAAATCTCTTTATTGTCCAAATCCGAAGCTCAAAATGAAGGTGCATAATTACACCTATACTTGTAAAGTTGGTGAAAATATTTCGACTGTTCGTTGTTTCTGCGGTGTTTGTATCTCGCGAATGTGTTTTCATTTTTTTTGGATGTAGTTATATTGCAAATGTATCTGATATTTACCTAGTAGGTATATAAATATTTATTATTACAATGTGTGTCGGGATATTTATAAATGGTTTAGTGGAAATAAAACCCAACGCAATGGATTTTAGCATCAACGATGTCCGCAATATAAAAATGTAACAGATATAATATAATAGGATGTTGTTTTGCACTCACTAATGTATACTAGTATTTTATAATATAGGTAAGTATGTTACATAATATATCTTTACGCTAGAGATGTCACCTCCCAAACATAGATATTGAGATGTGAATGATTTTTTTATAATTTAATAATATTCTCTTTTCCATTTTTTTCTATATAATTTTGTGTAAAAATCGAATTCGTCGGTAGCCTGAGGTAGAGTCTCGGCCTCATGAACAAGGGTTCGATCCAAGGTGCCGGCAAATTCCCCTTTTTTCACGGCACTTGAATTTCGACACGGAATGTTTTTTTCCATCCGATATTTAAAAAAACTTGTTAAACAAATTAATCATATTTAATTTATGACTGATGGAGTTTTACAAAATAAAATACAACTTTTGAATTATTTTGAAATAAGAATGTCATTTCTTTGCTTTACTCTAAGAAGGCTAAATTTTGAGAGCGGAAGCTTCTAAAAGTCGGTTCGCGACCAATAAAGTCCTGTGTTTTCATTTTTTTTTTACTAACCTATCATCTATCATTTTACTCAAATATATAGAGATACTTCCATTTCCAGTAGGGTTAGGTACTCTTGACAAAATCTAAATACGACTTCAATCTTAATCATACGACGCGCGAAGTGAAAATACGTGCATACCTATCTCGGGGTAGTGCGGTATTTTTGACCATAGTCCCTTCGCACGTTGTGTGATTAAGATCAAGATTAGATTAAGATCGTATTTAGATTGTGTCAAGAGTAGCCCTGCAGATCTCAGTCATGTAAAGTGATGATAATTCATGTCTTGACTGATACTTTGATTCAGTTATGAAATCTGAACATTTGTCTATTAGAGACATACAAGGATGAATGAAATAAGTTACGATGGTTTAGGTATGTGGAAAGGATGAATGAGGACAGAATGACCAAGAAGATATAATGGTGCTCGGAGACATGGACGTCCAAAGATTTAATGGCAAGATCATTTAAATCAAATCTTACAGGACGGTTACGTGTTGAGCACATTGAACAGGAGAGGATGTATTGGGAATTGTATGACAGTGATGGAAGCGAAAGATGTATGCAAGGATATAAGTAAGTGGCGCTCGAGCCTTTCTACCTACCCCGCGAGGGAAGCGGCGTGATGGTATGTATGTATGTAACATTTAATACATACCAATTTATGATGAACATACTTGTACCGAAGTAAAATATTATTCGATGAATTTTGTAATTTTCGAAATGATTTTGGCATATCTTGAAGTTGTATGAGAAAATTGAGAAGTATATGTACCAGCACTACACCGACATCATCATGGATATATAAATATAATAGATTAATGCATTGACCATTAGGAACTTCACTGTGATAAACATTTTGTTTTGCATGTAGATAGGCACCAGATCCTATACAATATACAAATATTATATATGTACCTATATATATATCTCTCTCTCTGTCTAAGTAATTATTTTTGTTGTTGTTCATGCTATTTTTATTATATGAAAAACGTGCAAGGTTTCAAGGCCAGTAATCATTGTGACTTGCATTATATTGTTTAATGTGTTTTCATCACTCGTAATACTAATGATACATAATAATTATGTTATTAAAATGATAATTTCAACGCTTATATAACATACATTTCTATTAATATAAATTTAAAATCTTACATTTTTTATGTACCTATGTTAATAAATAATTTATTACTTACTTGCTTTTTAAATAGTATTGCTTTTTATAAATATTTGATAATTTAAAAAAAATTATTCAAGGATTTAAAAAATAAAATGATGTTTACATTTGTAACGTTTCGATTAGCTACTAATTTTAAGGAAATTTTTAACTACTTAATACTCAAATTTTAATTACCTACATTATACAGTAGATTATAATCCGTGAAAAGTTCTCGATAGAAAATTAATTGTTCAGTGGTAAACGTATCCTACCATATTAGCATTAAATTGCATTACATCATATTTTATTATTGTGCTTATTAATTAAAACTAATAGTATCCAATCGAGTCTCTTAACAAGTTTTCCGATCATTAACATAACGATCGCTAAAAATAGGCGCATATCCCTTACTTAATTACACACAACTAACTGAAGGTCAAGTTGAAGGAAAAACTCACGTGGACATAAAGCCATTCAAGTCATGTACCTACTATATTGTATACATGTACGGAGTACTATGTGCTATTGTATTTTGTATGGGACACTCATACACATACAAAATACATCACAATAATATTATCTACTCATTGAGTACCCACGTTGTTGTTCATATATGTTTATAATTATCTACCACAAGTGATGTAATAGTGAGATTCTTAAACCTTTTATGTCTCCGAAGTAAAAATATTTTATCCTTAGCTTCATCAGTGTTGTGAAAGTATGCACAATGCATCCTATAATAATCAATTGATTAAAACTTTCAAATATTGTAATACAATACATATTTCTGCCTGTTTTCTCCCAAAATCGTGGTATCTTTAGGTCATCAAAATATTTTAATAGTAAATTTAGAAATATTATGAAGCTAGTAATTTTTTTCCATAAAAGTTTTCGAATTCCCAGAATCTTTTGTCGTTCCAAATTAAGTGCAGTATGCAAATTAACACTTATTGTTGTCAGTTACTATTGATGTCTATTATTGTGTTGAACTTCTTTTTTTTTTAAAAAAAAAAAGACATATCTGGGTTTTGTTATAAACCCAAATACAACCTTATACACCTTTCACACTAAGCTAAAAGCTTGTGCCTTGAAAGGGGAGTTTGCCGGCACCTGGGATCGAACCACGGACCCCTACTGTTGATGTTTTGTTTTTAATTGAATTATATATATATATCTCCTGACTGAAAAGTATATATATACTTTTCAGTCAGGAGCCACAAGCACATACCCAACGGACCACATGCTGCCCGCGGGCCGCGGGTTGGCCACCCTTGCTATGTATTGTATAAATAAATAAATTAATAAATTAAATAAGTGATTAAATTACTAATTAAAATACCTATGTATGTATGTAGATTGTTATGAGGCTAAGAAGGTGACGGCATTTTAGGGCCGGGCCCTACAATTTAGGAATCATCTGATTGATGAAGGTACTCGACATAACGCAACGCGATACATTGCTGGCCTTGAGTTTGTACATTGTATTGAAATGATTGCAATGAAATATTAAGTTAACAAACAACAGACTATGTGATTCGGTAGTACCTATAGATACTTACCAATACATAATAATAATAAACGTATATGGATATCTATATAGGTACCTAAACTAACACTTGTGTTGGTATATAAATAAATAATGATATATACATACATACCTCTTATATACAAGTACATACATACGATTTATATAGTTATATATCAATGTATATTTTATGAAAATTATTTATTGTACTCGCAGATTATTTATTAATTAATATCTATTTCAGTGAAAATTATGTTTTTGTAGTATTTTGTCCATTAATGATTTCATTTTTTGACATGAACCTGTAATGGTTATGTACAGGATGTAGTTTAAAATTTATATTTTTTTCAAACTATTTAATATGTAAAAGTGTAATAGCATTTTACCTGCACTTGACTTTTAAATTTGGAACTAAATTGGGACAAAAAGTAAAACTACGATTACTTAGTGACAATATTATATGCATAGAAATTTTATTCAAATAATCAAGTCACAAAAATATTTGTTATTTTCATAACAAAATAAAGAAAATCCCACAAAACATATATTATGTGGTGATGGTTTGTTAATTTGTCACACATTGGTATAAAAATATGCCTTATCCTTCGAATTAAATATTCGTAAATAATTCATGTTTGTAAGTTATCTTTATTGAGTTGTTTTTCATCTTTAACCTTTAGTATCTTCATAATATTCTCCATTCTAGTTTATTAATAAATGAAATTTACTTATTGTTAATTCATTTTAAATATTGTTGTCAAGTACACAATAAGAATTATATTTCCACGGAAGTAATAAGGAATGGAATTCCTGCATATTGAAGATTATAGAAAATGTGACAATAATTATTATCATCATTGAAATAAGAAGACGCACCGAAAATCTATGTGACTAAAAGCGAAATGACCTGAAAACGTGACTAGTTGCAGATCAAATGGTTAGATTTTAATCGAATAAAAAAATATGCAAATATGTGATAAAAGTTAAGATTTGACCGGAGTTTATAATATTTATTTCATACTCTAGTTATTTTGTAAGATCTTCGGCCTACCGTGAGAAGTTAAAAGAGAGCATTGAATACAGACTGGATTCCATTCAGCTGCGCCATGGGAAGACCATAGTACTCGTACAGGCTGTTGCAGTAGTCCAGAATGGAGAACCCCAAAATATTAAGTATTCCTTGCTGCATCTGATGAGAGACAATCTAGTACTTTGCTTATCTGTCATAGGCGGAAGAAGCTAGGACTCACTATCCCAGATAACTGGATACGCATAAAGAGGCCCATATCTAGATAAACATCAAGAAATCTCACTTATTTCTTTGGTGCTAGACTTACATTTGTAACATTCTAAGGTGTGAGATCTACCAGATGATGTCTTTTAGGCGATGCAATCCACATGATCTCTGTATTGTCCGGATTTATAATCAGACAATTGCCGCTCATCCACGCAGCTACAACCTTAATGCACCTCACAATTTCCGCACATGAATACAGTTTGAAAGTAAATATGTCATTAGTATAATGAGTATTTTTTTTAAAAGATATATCTGGATTTTTTTGTTATAAACCCAAATACAACCTTGTACATCTTTCACAGTAAGCTACTAAAAGCTTGTGTCGTGAAAGGGGAGTATGCCGGCACCTGGTATCGAACCACGGACCCCTTGTACACGAGGCCGAGACTCTATCTCCAGGCTACCGACGAATCCTTGTTGTTGATGAATAATTGTTTATACTACTGAAAATAAAAAAGCTTTTCGAGGTCATTTGTATATAGTGTAAAGAACAACCAACCAAGAACGTAGCCCTCCAGTAGACCTCATTCCAATGACGATTCCTTAGACGATTGATGACGATTCCTTAGACCAGGGATGCACAGACTCATAGGGAACAGGGGCCACTCGGGAAGATTATGAGCCAAGGACGGGCCGCTATAAGAAAATTAACTTTTTTTTCTGGCAGTACCTTTTTCTACAATGTACCGGGTATTTGTACCGATTGTTTGTGTTAATACAGGGTACTAAAAATGTTAGGTGTTCGAATTTCTACCCCCCGTCGCCGAATTTCCAAAATGGTATAGGAATTTGAAATATTTCTAAAACTCCTCAGTTTTCTCAAAGAATATTTACTCGAATTATTAAGTATCCGGTACTTTTACCGAATATTCGATTAACACTGGTATTGACATTTTTTTTAAATATTTTATTTATAATTTGCTGGCGGGCCGCAAATATACCGACCAAGGGCCGCGGTTTGTGCATCGCTGCCTTAGACGATTAATGGTGATACCTTAGACGCCATAGAGTGCCTTAGACGATCTCCGTCCACGAGTTGACACAGTCTTATATCATCACATAAACCATATGAGGTAGTGAGCTTCCGCATAAGCAAACCATGCAAACTATCCTCCCTCAATTCAATCAATCAGGTACGACGTAACTCGAAACAGGGTGGTTTCAGTTGAGTGATGACGTCTGTATGTCGACTGATACCTCGTCACACATTCAGTCTTATTTATTTATTTTGTCCCATAGTAGATTTTTTTTTATAAAAGGTAAATCTGGGTTTTAGTTATAAACCCAAATACAACCTTATACACCTTTCACAGTAAGCTTCTAAAAGCTTGTGTGAAAGGGGAGTTTGCCGGCACCTGGTATCGAACCACGGACCCCATGTTCACCAGGCTACCGACGAACTCGTTTAAATAGAAAGGTGGTTTGGTTTGCCTGATATTCTAAACATTTGTCCTATGTAATGCTACCTTAAATTTACTGTAAATACTCTTCTTAATATCTACTTATTAATTTTTAAAAGGATTTGGTAAATACATGCTCATTTTAAATATTTGATTATCGTAATGATTTCCGTGATTCTGTGGATTCGTATTATTATGATAGACGAAATGCTGAAGTGTAGATACATTTAATTAATATCTAATGATGTAAGAATGTGTAATATGGTTTAGTACAGTCTGTGTACTTCAATCATAAAAAAGTAATAGATGAAATGTTTGTATAGGTAGTTTTATTATCCTTGACAATCCTAGAAATATCCCACAGGGTCGTTGACGTGAAGTTAACTGGTGTTAGTAATCAATTCATAAAACAAATAGCATATATAATACGAGTATGTACATAGTATATCTATATGAGGTCCATAGTTGTTTTTTATACACAATACCTACTCTTACATACTAACATCCATAATATATCTAAATTCTAAATACCATATGATTTCCTTCATTGTATTGTTCCTTAGATTGACCGCGTTATTTTAGTTACTAGCTTAATGTTTCTTAAGTATTTAATTTAGTAATTTTACACAATTTTACAGGGTTGGAGAAGGTCACAGCAAAGTAGGGTCACGAGACAGATGGTGTCATTTGGTTGTATCGCTCCATTCAGATCTACAGTGTTCGGACAGCGGCAGTTTGTGAGGATGGCACCTAGACTATTTAATATCATGCCTCTAATGATTAGAGAAATCACTGTTTTTGTTGAATTTAAAAGAGCATGTTATAGGTGGGTGTCTGATCTGCCAATGGAGAGATTGCAGGATATCTTAGGATTTGTTCCATGATTTGTTTTGTGTTTTATGTGGGGTGATATACTTGTGTTGTATGTGGTGTGGGATTTGTGATGTGTGTGGTTGAGGGATGTGTTGTTTTTTTATTCTGGTTTTATATGGAGAAATGGTTTGTTTGTGTGTTGTTTCATGTATGGATGGTTTGCAGCAGTGTTTTTCTTGTTATGAATGTGATTGGGTTAATATAGGAGATGAATGATTTTTGTGATTGTGTATATGTTTCAGTATGATTGATATGTTTGTGAGATGTTTGCCCTAACTTTTGCCCGAACAGGTTATACCTAGGTGGGCAGCATCAATGAAAATACGTATAAGATTTGTTATTTATTGGTGTAATAAAATAAAATTAAAAAAATTAAAAAATTATTTAGTGGTCTCAAGAAAATTTTTAGTGATAGAAGAATTAAGTAAAAGTAGAAATGATTAATTTTTCAGATAGTTTGTAAGCACTCTAACATGTGTTATATTTACATTTTTGCCACACACAGGATATATGAAGGCTTCGAAGGTAGGTATAGTGTCCCCTTTTGAATTATCATTATTTTATTTATAAGATTACGGCATCCCGTCTCTTGTGGGACGATTTGTGCCAAGTACAATATTTTTAGAAGGTATCAATCACATTATTTTAAGACATTAATCTATAAGATAATAAAATAGCCAAAAATATGGTATAAATATTTATAGCCTATCTGATTTATGCGACAACTGATATTGGCAAATTGAGAGATCAATGTAGATAATAAAACTAAGTAATGCATGCAGTTTTTTTATATAGTAATTAAATTAAATCCACCTATCGATAAGTATACCACCAATGAAGAGAGACCCGCCCCTCACCATCATTAACATATCTTTCCAAGTTTACCATCGGTATAATATTATTATTATTCTAAAAATATCACCCTGCACTGAAACCATGACAGCAGTAATATAATATCTCTCACAAGTAGTGATGTGAGAAGAGAAAATTCTCCAAAGAAATTTCGCGAGAACGAGAAATTTCTCCGAGAATTTCTCCTCTGATGGAAGAGAAATTTCTCTCAATAATTTTTCTTAGTGGTATTATGACCTTTCGCCCTGTACACTTTGCAGCCAACCTGATTGATCCAATAATTTGTGGGGCTGATTAAGGCCCAAATCAGAGGTTATTAACACTTTTTTCCATGTACGTACCTGCATTTTTTTTAAACTTAAATATGGGCATGTGGGGTGTCAAACATCAAGATTTTTCATCAGTTATTTGCACTTTTTTTAAAATTCTTGCACTAAAATTTTTTTGTTTCCAAAATTAATTGTAGTCATATTGGTGATAAATTGTCTCAACACTTGTACATTGTAATTGATTGATTGAATAAAGTATATATTATTTTTATACTGTTAAATAAAAATTTAAAAAAATCTCCGAAAATTCTCTACTTCGAGAAATTTACCGAGAAATTTTTCGGTAAATTTCTCGAAAAATTATTCCTTGAGAATTCCACAACACTACTCACAAGTGATTAGGTTGTGGATTGTACGCAATGAACCAATTCGTTCTAGATCGCAGGTATATTTGATCGCTGAACATACTGATTTTTCATTACACGTATATTTTTTTACGAATACCTGGTATTTTCTAGATAATATGTAATTACGAAAAACAAAAAAAATCTGCAGGAATCATTTTCGTGAAATCCAAGATTAAATTTAAACTCTAAATTTTTTTCTTATTTTTTATTTAATTGATTGATCTACAGAAACGGTAAACACTCGCACAACAAACAATTGTTTAGGTAAAACAACATATTAAATTATATTTTGAATTGGTAAAATAAAACTGTAATTGCAAAAAAAAAAAAAAAAACTGTAATTCAAAAAATGAATGTCGAAGGCGGCACCTTTTCATATTTATTTAATTTATTTTATATATTTGAGTATGTCAAGTATAATTTAAATAATCCTATGTAATTAATTCTTGTTGTGTTTTTTATACCACAAAATATTCTTTAAAAGCAATATTCTACGTAGTTATATAGATATTTTGATAATCAGATACCTACATACATGAATAAATACATATGTACGTATGTATGCGTGTGATGTGTAAGCATGTTTTTTTTGTATTAAAGACCACGTGGATATTCGTTAGCAATCGCAACAAGATTATGCTAGGCAAGAATGTAGGTATCTTGTACCGGGGTATTTGTATTGAAACTAATATACACTACCACTTCTGTTAACACATTTCCGTCTCAATTCATCTTGACATCTTTAGGCTGTGTAATACCAAATACAGTGAATATGGCCAGATTTTCTTTATAATAATAGTGACCCATAGAGTACCCGGTAAGAAAAGGCCTCCTATTCTTTTCCGTAAGTTTTTGAGTGTCCTGTAAAAGGCAGGTGTTCGAAAAAATACAGGCATATTACATCTCAAATTCAGCGATGAGATTTGCCACCCATCTTGAATGTCTTATTTAATTTATATAATGCTTTATTATTCAGACACTTTCACTTCCCTTAACCAATGTAATTTTTCCAGTAAGGTGTGATGTGACAACTCTTATCCTCGTGGAAAATAAGCCTTGCAGCGCCATTAAATGCCATTTTTATACAGTTCTGTTTGATCTGCTGCAGTATTACTAAGAGAATGTAGCAGTAGTTTAGTCTAGAAACTACAAAAATACTTTAACACAATGATAAGGGGAACATTTAAATTTGTATCTAATATTTGATAATATAAACACACCCTCGAATTGTAATTATGACTTTACCTAATGACATTTTCCATCTTGTTATTCAGCATTGCTTTCCCCAATTATGAGAATCGTGACCTACCAATATTTTTACCTCAACTACACGATTGATCATATTCTTCAGTCTTCACGTTGCAATTATTGCGTTGAGCTCGTGACAGATAATATTTTATTTAACCTTTTCCTTTTGCCTCTTTTAAGTACACAATGAAATTATTTTAAATAAAAATACAATAAAGTTTTTCTAGGTTCAACTGTAATCCGACAGGTTTGTTTGTGCTCGCGGCTATTAATGCTTCACCGTCCTATGTGAAGGAAATGTTTTGCATAATATATTATTATTAATACATTCTATGTTTGTATATGTATCACACATTATTTTAAATATATATGTATGTATAAAGTTATCTGTCTAACATGCGTGTGTTATTATAATTATGTATTATATTATTCACATTATAATATATGTATATATTTATTATTAGTACTTACCTACCGACATAGCAGTTACTAGATGTATATATACATAATAATGTAGTTTTTCATTATTTTAAACGTGTTTGAAGGCCAAGGGCTTGACAAAAATAAAATCGGTTGGTATTTACTGATTCCTTTACCTAGAAATCCATAGGAATATTGTCTCTTAATATTTTTTTAATTCTCTTTAAGTTTTATTTCATGTTTATTTTTACCCAAATAAAAAACGTTTGTCATTTTTGATAAAAAGCGTGTTTTTATTGATTGGGCGATGTTACTTAGCATTTTACACAAATAGTCAGTAGGTAGACCAGGTGCGTATAATAAACAGGCAGATCTTTTTCCCGTGCCAATGTGAGATATTTGTCAATGAAATGTCAAAAGTCTTGTTCGTGGTATTTTATGAATATCTTCTTTTTATAAAGCACTCAACAACGTGTAGAAAAGAGTCGGTGAGCTTTTCTTTGGGAGACTTCACAGAGCGATCTTATTTAAATATTTTTTGTATATTGGTTAGGTGGTGGTAATCTTTAATTATAATATTAATTCATTCATAGAATTTTAGGATTAATTCATAGAATTTAATATTAATTTAAATTTAAAAAAATAATTTTATTGAACTCGAGTACTTTCGTCAAGTTAACCATTCATTTTCAAGAGAACGTTTGCGAGTTCGATGTCAAGCAAATTTGACCAAAGTATTAACAGAGTTTTGTGCTAATATATTAGTGTTTATATTAAAATAATAATAGCAAGTCCCTTTGTGAGACAAGTTATTTTACATCATAAATGTTACATTTTGTATATCGTGGGTGAGTCAAAATAATTGGAAGACATTATGTTGCTCTAAGATATATCGTGGGCCATAAAGGATAATGCTGTCAGCTGTCTCGGAAGGACTTTGGAATGGTGTAGACTCGTAGATTCTCAACTCAAATAATCAAATATTTATATAGAAAAGGAAGTAAGCTTGTACCCGGACTGAAAGAAAAACGAAAATCGACGAAATTAATTGTAAAATAGTCTCATTTATTCTTAGAATTCACAGAGGTAGTGAAATTGCTTGGAAGAGTCTTTCAAAACTGATTGAAGTGTGTGTCGAAAATTAACTATGATAAAGGAACATAAATATGCAAAAAAAAAAATTATATGAGTAGGTACATTATAAGAGGCTTTTAGATGTGATCTTATAGAAGAATCCTGGGAACATCCTGTAGGGACCACATCTCAAATAACGAACTTCTCTTATCAGAATCGAAGGAGGAAAGCAGCTGCTTAAGAAGAGACATCTCAGAATGACGCACTTGATAGATAAAACACATATGTACAGTAATGCGTCACAAAAACCTGCCGCAAGAAATAATAGAAGAAGTAGGTGATGGGAACAAATCGTAGGGGGCGCACACGCCAAGAGTATCTCGACGATCCATGCGAGGATATGAGTTGTGGATCGCACGAAGAGCTGAAGAGGGTCACACAAGATAGGGCGCAATTAAAAGAAATATACAAGATTTTACTGCAAACCAATCCTCGGGATTGAAACCAGAGACGGAGTTCTAAACTCACAACACACTCTATACGAATAATATCGAATATTGAGAAATTCACATTGTTTTATTTTTATAAGTTTTATAGTAACGACTAACTGTTATTTGTGTAAAAATCAAGCTGAATCAATATTCACATTTTTCACTTGTTGATGTAAACGAATATTTTTATTTTATTGTTTTGAAAGATTTAAAAATGTGAAAAAAATAAGACAGTTTACATCTTAAATTCAGCGTTGAGGTTTGCCACCCATTCTGAATGTCTTGATTTTATACTGGCACGAAGAGGATAGTTTGTATGTTTCTTACATGCAGCTGATCTGCTGGCTACCCCACTTGTGGGATATGCCGTGATGGTATAGTAGTAGTAGTAGTACATTACTGAGTCCGTATCACTTTTATATTCTTGTTTTTCGTCAAGCACCATTTGAATGTGAGATTTGATGAACCTAACAAAGTAATTTCATCATTAGATCTTTTAGTTATTTATATGTTAAGAGTCTAGAAACCATCATTGCGGAGACATTAACTCTTAAGGGAGAAAATATGAATTTCATTAGAATGTGTAAATAAACAATTTTATTACGACATGAAAATTCCCCTAATGTATGTGCCCTGTCAGGTTCCCCCGACGTTGGCGATCTCGGTCCTGTGCTGTCTGGAATAACTCCTCCACACCTCTCATTCCAGTCCAATCTCGCATATTGCGCAGCCACGATGTATGCCTTCTGCTAGCCCCCCCGACGTCCCTCTATAATATATGATATGAAAATAAGAAGTATGTATATAAAATAAAAAAATATGAGTTCGTCGGTAGCCTGGAGGTAGAGTCTCGGCCTTGTAAACATGGGGTCCGTGGTTCGATACCAGGTGCCGGCAAACTCCCCTTTCACGACACAAGCTTTTAGTAGCTTACTGTGAAAGGTGTATAAGGTTGCATTTGGGTTTATAACAAAAACCCAGATATATCTTTTTTAAAAAAAAAAAAAAGAAAAAAAAAATAGTGAAAATTTATTATTATAATGGTAGGTGTAGGTGGTCGTTAATAATTCATAATGATTATTATAATATATCTAATTAAGTCATATAATTATGATATATTTTTTACATTTAGGTACCCACTGAATATTCAACAAAATATTATATCTTCCAGGAAGTTTTATAACACTTATGTCTGGCGCGTATGGGATACAATAGAGATATTATCCATACTTATACTGTAAGTAAGCATATTAAAATATTAATTTATTACATAAAGGTTAAAATGTGAAAACAAACCATTGTAGAAATACATAATAGGTTTTACCGGGTAAGGAATTATTTATAAAAGTCCTTGTGATGTTAGAATATTATTTCTAATACCTATAGGTATACTTACGTAGGTACCTACCCATCTAACTACTTATAGGTATATTCTGTCTATTAGGTAATGTATACCTACCTATAACATTATGTGGATGTTATGACATGATGTAATAAGTAAGTAGGAAGGTAGGTAGGCGCTTATATGTCCCTGTCTGTCTCTATATAAAATCCCTCTCTCACTCCTCTCTACCCTCGGCACAATCAAAACAATCCTACCCCACATTCTATATTAGGTAGCTAGCTCCGTAGTACGCCTTCAGCTCCGGTCCATGACCTCGCCCAGAATACAGGCGTTGAGTTGCCGTTACTCCCGATATTTGTAATAATAATATTTCAGGCAGGTAAATAGGTAGTCTACGTCTTTCATAAATGTATAACTCTTGTTGGTATTCCATCATTTCAGTTGTCACGTTAAAATTTAATAATGTACTGTGCTGTTCCTCATTTTCAAATAAAATACATACTTATTTGTAACTATCGGGTAAACACAACGGTTTTTATTATTACAATCTATTTTCCTGTTTTTTATATTATCTGCTCGTACATTTCTTGTTTAGATGTTGATGGATAAAAACTTATAGCAACCCGAGATTTTTCGAATATTGAAAACTGATTGATGTATTATAATAATTCATTTCAGGTAATGGATAAATTTAATCATTTATTTATTAACTATAGAAAACCTAGATGTTTTTTTTTAATTTGTCTTTGCAATTCTATTTGTTTAATTAGTGCCCATCCAGGAATCGAATCAAATCTTCGAAATAATTGTTTGGGACACGAACCATCGTAATCTAAAATTGTATGAATAATCTGCACGATCAACTATATCTCTTAATTTCATTATGTAAGATGAATAAAAATCCGTTTTATTTTCGTAAAAGTTATTACCTGAAGCTTAATAATATAACAAGGATCACCAAAATACATTATTTTCAAAGAAAGAAGTACTACATCCCGAGGCATAATCTTGAAAAATATTATTGTTAATTTTAATATTGACGAGATATAACTTAATTAATTTTACGAAAAAATACAGTACCTTTTCAAAACCTTGAAATATTTCAACCATAATATTAATTTTAACATAAAATTTCCATTTCGTATTTCAGAAGCTGATTGATATTATTAAAAGATATAGATTATTTTGTAAACCTATAATAATAGCTGTTAAAATTAATGTAGAATTTGTGAAAGAAAGTGCTAATTTTATTTTGACTTACAATCTTCAAGTTATCTATTGTAATATAACATTCATGTAAATAAAATAAAAAAAAAAACATTTGTATCTTATTTATTAATTATTATTCATAGGCATTCCACCCGATACGAGTGATTTGTAAACATTTGTATCAGTGCATATACATAGATTTTGCAGTAGGGTTACTCTTGACAAAATCTAAGTTCGATCTTAATCTTAATCATACGGCGCGCGAAGTGACTGTTAGTCAAAAATAAGTGCATAACAATCTCGCGGTAGCAGTAGCGCGGTATTTTTGAGCATAGTCCCTTCGCGCGTAGTCAAAAAAAGCGCTAGGAGGAAAAAAATATGTATTTGTTTTTTTCGAATAATTCTGAATTTCACTAATCACAAGATGCAGATAAGATTTTAAGATGTTCTTAGAGTTACACATCGGCTTAGGCTGGTTTAAGCGCTTTCCACAATCTCTTGTGTGATTCATAATCTCATCCAATGCTTACATCACACAAATTGGTAAACATGGTGGGTAATCGTACTGACATATCCAAACAATTTCGACATACTGAAGGAATATATGGATACAAAAAATACTGTGTGACATTTGGCAGTTTGACACTTTTAGGTTAATCGAATTGTGCTTCTTATTCTGAACATTTTCTAGACATTAACTATACATCTTATAATTTTTTTTTATTGACATACCTACTATTATTACCGACATCATTTTTTATTACCTATTACCGATTAAATTATTATTATTTAATTATTAATAAATTATTTTATGGGTTAGTTGGAAGATATTGCGCTTCAGCAATAAACTCGCCCATTGCACAAAATTATTTATTCTATTGTTGTGATACCATCTTTTTTGTTCTTCTTTTTATACTGATTTTGTGCAATAAAGTTTACTATTATTATTATTAAAACGTCTCACAAAAGGCGGCATACAGACAGCTGGTCAAAACACATGTTTCATTTGTTCATGTTCTCGTAACGTCGTCCACGTTTGAACGAAAACGTAACGCTAAAATGCGTTTTGACTAGGCCCACTGGTTGCGAACGTCAATCATCAAGCAAAAATCTTAAATCTTTCGGCGACAATTCGGAGCATTCTCCGACGAAATATTCGAATATTCATTACGTCTCATGGACGGGAAACGAAGGTATTCATTCGAATATTTCTTCGGAGAATGCTCCGAATTGTCGCCGAAAGATTTAAGATTTTTGCTTGATGATTGACGTTCGCATCCAGCTGTCTGTACGGAGCAAAAGGTGAACGTTGTCATGGTAAGTGGTGTTATTTTTTTAACAAATAAATAAACAAATATCTACGCACATTACTAATATATTATTCTTTTTATGTAATTTAACATAAACTTTTTATTATATCATTTCCTAGTTTTGGTATTAATTTTATATCCGTAATAGTTTTTTTTATTGTTGAATCATTATTATTTTTGTGTCGCATGGACTTCAATTGATTTTAATTAAATAAATAATAAATAATTGCGATTTCAATTTATCGTAAATATAATGTTATTAATTTATAATAAATATTTATTTTTTATTGATGTTATTCATACGATTGTTTGAGTATGATTGAGTTTAATATTATTTTTTTATCGTTCTTTGACAACTGTTTGGTCTGTCGGCGCTATGAATTATTTTACCCATTGTTATTTCTATTCGTTTTTTTGTTTTAATTTTTTTTTATTTAAAATTTGTTTTTATAATTTTAATCATCGACGGCTTTTAGCCTTTTAACTTTTGTAAACTTGTACAGAGCTGTACATTTCTTAACCAATTAAAATATCCTGTAATTGAATCATATCTATCTTACATATCTATACATTCCGCATAACTTTCAAATGAGCTGGAAATAACTGTTTTGTCAATTCCATAAGTCTGAAATATCGTATG
This sequence comes from Athripsodes cinereus, assembly GCA_947579605.1. Lineage (NCBI taxonomy): Eukaryota > Metazoa > Arthropoda > Insecta > Trichoptera > Leptoceridae > Athripsodes > Athripsodes cinereus. The sequence continues at coordinate 13,672,254 of OX388305.1, forward strand.
AATCGATAACATCAAAATGTTCATCTTAGAATATTGCACGTTTTTTCTTGAAGAAGACCTTCTCCATGAAGGAAGTGAGTTGGAAGATAAGAGAGCTTGGAGGACATTTACATGATTGGAATCTGAAATGGAAAACGTGCGACAATTTTATCAACACTGTCTAATTTGTTGAAAAACTTCTTCTTATTTTTTATATTAAAACCCCAAAATCCATATCAATATTTTTTAAAGTAAATTATTGGTTTTTATTTATTTTAATTAATCGATAAATTCAAATAATGATAACACAACATTAAAAAACTAAACAAAAGCATTCCCAAATCCTCAATTTGAACATAAGCGTATTAATGCTTTGTGCTATACATATAGTTGCTTATACTCACCTTAAAGATGATTCATTCAAATTGTCATTTAGAGAAGAATCAGATTGAACTAAATTTATTTTTGAATGAGGTACGTATTCTAGTAGTGGATTTGTATGTTCAAACGATTTTGAGAAAAAAATTGCTTGTAGATGTTATCGCTGCAAGCAAAGCGCTGCTTTAGGGAATCGTAAAAGTCAAGGACATTGATACTTCCTTACGGCGACACAAATCTCTCCCCAGTCTGAAACTTATAGTCTTAATGTGCTTGCCTCCTAACCCACATCTCCCCTCGCTCTCCCGCTCCTTTCACCCATCTACCTCTTCATGAAAATCCCTTTACCGACCTCCCGCCAGTGAAAAATGATTCATAGCTCTTTTTCAGGAATTTTATTGCATTATTTTATTATTGTGCGTTGTCTCATTTCCAACCCAGACACTACATACATTCTGTGTATGCGATGCTATAAATTACGGCAGTTATAATAAAAACAATAATAAAATAGGAAAATATATATGACATATTTTCGCTTTATTTGAATTGTAATGTTTTGTACTTCCATATTACTTTTTTGACTTTCATTGAAGAATGAATATCTATTAATAAAACTAGAATGGATAAACAAACCCATTAATAGGACATAAGTTAATATTTATTTTTACTAGAAAGAACGTAAAATAAGAAAAAAAAATGTAAACCGTATAAGTTACAATAAGTGACTCATCAACCTTAATGTGATTGACATTATTCAACCATTAATACTCCTTCTGCTATTGACAGAGTAAAAACAAGTATCTGTGAATGTCGATAAAAATAAATAAAAACATGTCTACTTACACATAGTTTCATTCAACCTACACAAAACTAAATATTACATCTATTTTTATCATCGTGATATAATCGCAATAAATACAAGTAAAAATATATATGTAAGTGTTAAAATTCATATTATGTTATGAAACTCGTAATTGCTGGCAATAAACCGAGATTTTTACTCCAAGCTTAATTTTGTTCATAAATATTTACTTGTTGATGCATTTCTGAATTTCATTCGATTCATATATTTTTATTTATATATTTCGGGTTCAAGAGCGAGCGTACAAAAATATACCGGCTAGACAAATAGTTTTGCAGTAAAAGTGTTTTGCAATAAAGAAATTGGCATTTGGTGTGTCCAATATTATTATTGTGTTAATTGCTAATGTCTTGACAATGGGAAAAATAGATTTTCTCGTTAATTTTTTTTTTATATTTTCTCAGTGCTTTAGAGACACCTATTATGAAAAAAATCTACACATTTACTGTCGCATTGTATTATAAACCAGGCACGAATTGCCTTTAACAAAAAATCCAAAATATTAGAATCCCCTAATATTGATCTAAGCGTGAGGAAGAATCTCACTAAAGCCTTTGTGTGGAGCATTTTGTTATATGGGTGCGAGACGTGGACCATCAGCAAGAGGGAAAGCGGACGGTTAGCGGCATTTGAAATGTGGTGCTATAGACGCATGCTGAAGATTCATTGGTCGGAACACGTCGAAAACGAAGAAGTGTTAACCAGGGTTGGCGAAAAAAGGCAACTCCTCAAAAGAATCTGCCAACAACGAGCTAATTGGATTGGCCACAACATCAGGCACCCAGGACTGCTCATCGCAATCGCAGAGGGCAGGACCGAAGGCACAAATGGCAGAGGTCGACCGAGAGACGCCTATATGGACCAACTGAAGAGGGACAGAGCTGTGGCTCATATATGGAGTTGAAGAGACTAGCTGAGAATAGGGAGGAGTGGAGAAATAAGTCAAAACTCGTTGCAGACCAATCCAATGGATTGTAACTCATTATATATATGTATTTTTTAAATAAATTTTATTAATATATTATTATGTCCTCGTATATTTGCGTATGATTGTATAAAGGTTGAAATCTTTGTAAGCTTCGTTGAGGTGGAAGATTCAGTAGAAAAAAAGTGAATGTGTATTTTTGTAGCTGAAACTTTCTCCGTGATTTGTTGAAAGATTTCGGTGGATGTGAGGGGTTATGCACAAAATATCATTCGCCTCCTTCCCCCACTCCGAGACTCAATCACCACCCTCACCTCCACGCATATCAGGGCGGTGGTTGCGCATATCGGGTGCGCGTGCCCTAGTGACGTAAATATTCCTATTGACCGATGCACACACGTCGCTACTTCCCTTCCCTTTCCTTTTCGAAACCAACCTAATCTTAGTGATGGGCAATCGTTTTTATATAAATCGATAATATTATTTCTTTATGGGGCAATACAAATACACCAATTAAATGAATAATTACATAGTCTATGATGTAATCTTAATTAGCAAAAGTAGCAAATATTAAGCCTCCGAATACTTTTTTTTCATCCATTTTTCTTTTGATGTGAAAGTTTCGCACGCATTTAGTAGTTAAGTATTTAAAACAATATGAACTATTTTTTTATGCTTAGTAAGGTAACTTTCAGAAATTTTAATTCATTCGTATTTATACACAGAAGCTATGTATTTGAAAATCAATATTTCAATAGATTTAGTTTTTACTGGAAGGCACATTTATTAGCAATTTTCCATCCCTATTCCAACATATGGTGAATTGATGTCGAGCACGCGATATTGTAATTATCCCTCCATTCTGTCCACTACTGCCAGTTATAACTCCATGCCATTTTTACACCCCTTGAATTTTAATGTGCGTTCGACCCTCAAATTAAAGCAGCCAAGAGTTTAATACCTTTAGCTTGCTTTCACTTTCATTTAATAAAATGCGTGATAGATACCTACTACGACACTATCACTGCACACTGTGAGATGGCCATCGTGAAAAAATATCTGTCAATCGGCTTTCTAGGTTTTCGCTTTCACATTACATCAAACAAAAACAAAAGTAACATAAAATGACAAATCGTTTTGTTGTACGTACTCGTTGTATACTCGTATATCTACTGAGGACATTCCATATAATGGATTCAAATGGACTATACGAAAGGATGACTGGAGTCGCTTGAGAGAATTTATTTACATCTGCATTTATGATAGTCACATAAAATAAGAAGAAAAGGTTATATGCACCTTATTTAGAATGTGTATATGTATGTTCGGTAATTTATAAAGTAGTAAATGCAAATAATTATCTTGAATATTTTAAGTCATTAATTTTCATGTTTCCATATAATATCTTTGTTATATTGAAGAAAAAAATGCTCACATGAAAATAATAGGTAAGTATGTGGTGATAACAGTACGTAAAATTATAATCAAAAGCTATCAATGTGTCTTTATTAAGAGTTTTTTTTTTAAATAGGTAGTTAAGTTATATTGTCAAATTTATTGCAAATACGATTAATTTTGGAAAATATAAAAGAGATATTCGATTTCATTAATTTTAATACATTCAGTATGGCTTTTATTATTTTTGTTAGTTTTTCCCACAAATCATATCAAAACATATCCAATTTGCAATTTGTATATGATTTTTTAATATAAAATGAAGATTTAACTCGAGTTTTGTAAAAAAAATGCTTTAAACACTTAATCCTCTAGTGTTGAAGGTACATAACTAAGACGTCATCATTATTTTGTCGAGAATTTATTTACAAAGTACTTAGGTATTTTGTCTCGTTTAATGTTTCCATAGCTACTTATTACGTGTATTTTCACTACCATAATCGTTTCAATTCATTAAATTGATGTTGTGGGGTGGGATATTATTATTTTTCTTCAATGTCAAGGTTTTCTCGATTTTTGTAACAACGTGGCGTCACATCAATTGGTATTATTAATTCTTTTAGAACAAACTTACTACACAACTATACAATCCTATACCCTCACGCCGTATCCCAAGTGGGGTGGGCAGAGAGAACGGAACGCCAAACAGATCTATCTTTACACACTTCCTTCGCTTCCTCCACATTCATACAGTATATAATACACGCCCGTCGGTTCCTCTTACTCAACACACGGCCGTCCTTGAGAATTTGATCCACGTGATCAAGTAACGTGGTTCTCGGACACCGAGCTTCCTCACACCCTTTCTTCCAGATAAGTTTATCTTCTTTGTCATTCTTACCTCGTTCATTCGTTCAACATGTTCAAACCACGGTAGCTTGTTCACCCGCATTCTATATGTAGTATAATAAGTATATAATACCTACATATAGCAAATCTATTAAGATTCATTGAATTTCATATTATTTTATGAAATTAAATTTTGAAATAGTTTCTTTGTAATATTTCAATGAGTTCTTATTTGATTAGTCAAAGTTTGATTGATTTAAATACACAGTTTTCTATTATAAACTTGACGGTAACCTCAGTTTCATTAAACAACTGCTCATAATTAATAATTTTTAGTAATAATGTAAAACATGCCGATAAGATGGAGTTAGTGACGATGTAAAGCGAGTATTGAATTCTAGGTGAAAAATACCATCTAATGACAAAAACAAGTGTCGTGCGAGTGGAGAGGCTATTGATCAGCAGTAAATAGACGTTGTCTGGAGATAAAAAGTGAGTAAAATTCTTCCACTGTTGCACATAAACGAAATGGGAAGAGACGGTTCAGTTAATCTAATGTTCTTGTTTTAGGTTGTCTTGTCTTATTCTCTCAAAACCTGTGCTCTATAAGTATAGTAATGAACACATGGACAGATCATCTTTTTATCCTAGCTAATTTCTGAAAAAAAAAAAACCTTTTTATCTGTACCTTATTTGTATGTTTTATGCTTTAACTTTGTTTTTTTTTTTTAACATTTGAAGCTCATATTACACAATGGATAATTTTAATTATCTATTTAAAATAATGAATCGGGTTAAATTTTTAATTTCATTTGATTTGCTTGTGATATATCAGTCTGTAATATTCAAATTGGAATAAATGCTTAATCCTTATCCTTATCCTTATCCTTATCCTTATCCTTATATCTTATAAAAATGATTTTTGAATTTCCATACTAACGAAGACCGGGCTATACTCTCCCATTTCAAAGAATTTGCGTTCCATTGACCTGACCATTACAAGATGAGGTATCTATGCGAAATAAAAACCCACTAAATGCCGTACTTTCTTTTTGAGGAGCGAAAAAAACAGCAAAAAAGAGTGTAAAAAAAAAGTGTGAATGAGATAAAAAATACGTTTTTTACGTCAGTTTGAAAGGGTAAGAAAATATTCTTTACCGCCAAAATTGTGTACCATATTATATTGCCATACTAAAATTAATTAAGAAAATATCGATAATTTATTTCGAGTAAATGTATCATTATAAATGTATGTTACATAAAATAGTTTAATTTGTGTTTTTTTAATACTTTTGCAACATGTTTTACGCGAATTAACCAATATTTAAATAATTTGAACGTGTTACATGAAGATTCAAGAAACGAAAAAACATTATTTTTTGTTAACGGCAACATCGTTTTATAAATATTCTACGTCGGCCAATCACGTCGCTCGATAATTTGACATACTGGAAACGACGCCATTTATATTTTGACAAAAGAAAGACGCTATAATATGTCTATTTTGTAAAGTCTGCGTTCCGTACAGAATTATTTGTTTAACTACTACATTTTATAAAATAATAAACTTCATAGTATGACAATAAAATATTGTACATTATATTATATACAAATGTGAGTGGTACCACTCATACACAATATTATGTACAGAGTGAATTAAGTGAAGTGATAGTGAACACTATAACAAATATTTTTGGACTAAATAAAAGGTAATAATGATGTTTATGTACACATTCATATAAAACCAATAGATATAATGAACTAAGTAATATGATACATTAGTTTCTACGAAGAAATGTTTGAGGTTATGCCTTAAAAACACAAGTAAATATAACATTTGTTACAGGAGTCAGTTTTGTTTGACAACTCATTTCATTCAATTCATTATGAACTTATAAACTGACATTATACAATTACATCTGAAGTAATTTACTATTTTAAGAAATACCGTGATATTATTTAATTGATATTGATAATATTAAGTTAGTAGATGCAACATTATGAAGAAATCATATTAATCGTATTTAATCGTGAGTAATTTACAACAAGATATTAAAACTTTGTTTTTTTACCTTTTTACAGAAATAATGGAAAATGCATAACAATAAACATTGATTAAAACGATTCTGATGTTAAAGGATTATTCATTACCATGACAATGACATTTGAGGGCTAGGAAAAGATTACATGATTAATGCAAAGGCACCCTGAATCTTGGAAGCTGGTTCTGCCTTGTGATTCTAAGAGAGCATTCATTATTATAAAGGTAAGAATATATTGGTTAATTTAAACACAACAGCACATAAAGCATAAGGAACTTAAGTCATAGTAACAAAAAAATAAGGCCAATTGCAGTGTTTTATATGAATTTAATTTATAAGACATTTAATACTTACATATATTTTATTTTATATATATAATAACAAGAATATATAGCCAAATAATAGGGATAACTAATTATTTATCACTTTGAATTATATTATAATTAATGAAAATGTTACACTGTAAACTGAGACATGAATCATAAATTTTAAATAAAGCGTACCAAGATTGAACTATCACTAAACGAACCATAATTTTTGTAAAATCTGTGTAAGATAGTTATCTAAAATGTGTTATATAATATATTATTTTCCTTTACAGATATGACTGGTTATTCATTTCAATAACAAGAATGACAAAATCAAATATTTGGATGTTAGTTAATAAATTGAAGAGAGTAAAATATCCAAAAAGTGGAGATTTGAAAGCATTTGCCGAGTGCTTGGCAACGTCATGAAGACCTAGCATGGAACAAGAAGAAGAGAATTAAAAATAATACATAATTTTATTATTTTACTCAAGAAGTGGAGATTGGGAAGCCTTTGCCATGTGCTTGGCAACGTCTAGAGGACCTAGCATAGTATAGGAAGAAAAAAATAAAAAACAAATTTATTATTTTACTCATTCACTGTGTTTAGGTAGTAGAATTAAATAAATCTTATATTATGTATTTTTGGTCCAATATATAAAACTAAATTTAGTTTTCTATTTTTTGTGAGATAATATTATCAGTAGATAAATAAAATATGGCTCCTTTTTTAAGAATGATTTATTTTTTGTTCTACATTGAGTATGGCATGGTGAGTAGGTAAGTATTGCAATGGTTTTCGTACATATTATTTCATTACATTAGCTTGATTAATCTGTATTAGAGTGTATGAGCCTTTTTAATAAGTAAACTTGTGTGAAGGAGGTGTTAGGTACTGCTTACATACATGAAATTACTTACACTTATTCTTACATGTATATTTATTATTCTCAGCTATATCTAATTATTCTTCTTCTTCTTCTTCAGCCGTCTCTCCACTGCTGGATGTAGGCCTCTTCTAATTTCTTCCATTCTTCTCTTCTTTGGGCTTCTCTCATCCACCTGCTACCCGCGACAGGGACAATATCATCGGCCCAACGTTTCTGAGGCCGGCCTATTCCTCTTTTCATGTCCCATGGTCTCCATCCTAGGACTCTGGGTGCCCATCTGTCTGTTCCCTGTCTGGCTACATGACCTGCCCATTGCCACTTTAGCTTGGCAATACGATCCACCACGTCGACAACCTTTGTCCGGCGTCTGATTTCTTCATTTCTGATTCTATCTCTCAGACTTATGCCTAACATTTGTCTCTCCATAGATCGCTGTGTACATTTTAATTTATATATGGTCCTCGCAGTTAAGGTGATAGTTTCCAGACCATATGTAAGCACAGGGAGGATACATGTTTCAAACACTTTTCTTTTTAAATTCATGGGAATATCCTTGTTTTTAAGTATATGATTGAGTTTCCCAAAGGCTGCCCAACCTAGTCCAATTCTTCTGGGTACTTCCGCTGTCTGATTTTCTTTCCCTAATTTGATCTTATGTCCAAGATAAATATACTCTTCAACAGGTTCAATTTTCTTATTATCGATTGTGATACTGCTGTTGGATGGACTCATGATTTTGGTTTTATTTATGTTCATCTGTAGACCAACTTTCAGGGAGGCATCGTGGAGCTCTTTTATCATGGTATGAAGTTCTTCCAGATCATCACTGATGAGTACTATGTCATCTGCGAAGCGGAGGTGACTCAGATATGTTCCGTTAATTTTAATCCCTTTATGTTCCCAGTTTAGTGTTTTAAAAATACTTTCTAGAACTAACGTAAAAAGTTTAGGTGAGATGGTATCGCCTTGTCTTACACCTCTCTTGATATTGATTTTCCCCGTTTTTGTGTCCTCGTCAATCCTTACATCCATTGTAGCGTGGTCATAGATAAATTTGATCAGCCTTGAGTATCTGGAGTCAATTCTTGCTTCATTTAGCGCATTTATTATTCCCCATTGTTCTACAGAGTCGAAGGCTTTTTTGTAGTCAATGAATGCAAGATGAATTTTTATATTATATTCTGTGACTTTCTCAATTAGCAATCGTAGAGTTTGGATGTGGTCTGTGGTTCCAAACCCTTTTCTAAAACCAGCTTGTTCTATTGGTTGGTAAAAATCTAGTTTAGGTGTTAAACGGTTCGTCATAATTTTAGTAAGAAGTTTGTATAGGTGGGATAACAGACTTATTGGTCGGTAGTTTTCTAGGTTCTCTGGGTCCCCTTTTTTATGCAATAATATAACTTCAGCGTTTCTCCACTTTTCGGGTATGACCTCCTGTTCTAGGCACTTGTTAAGGAGTATTTTTATTGCCTCAATGATTTCTTCTCCCCCCAACTTTAACATATCGCTTGTCACTTGATCTTCTCCTGCACTTTTGTTATTCTTCATATATTTAAGTGCATTTTTTATTTCATTGGATTCTATTTCCGGCATCTCTTCGGATCCAGCATTTAAGACAGTTTCATCATTTTCTCTGTTTTGTGCAATTGATTTATATAATTCTGAATAAAACTCTTGTACCGCATTCACTATCATATCTTTATCATTTATTGTATCTCCATTTCTATTTTTTAATTTAATTATATTTGATTTGCCAGAATAATAATTGTTTGATCTAAGTACTTTCATATTTTTATTTGATTCTATTGTGTTCATGATAAGGCTTGTGTTGTATCTTCTAATATCTTTCCTCACTTCTTTTCTTATAGTTTTATTAAGAGTTTTATATTCATTTGAATCTCTGTCAATTTGTCTCTTCTCTTCTATAAGTTTTAGTGTACTTGAGGATAACTTTTGATTTTTTCCTTTCTGTCTGAAGGATATTGTCTTCACAGCTGTTTGAACACTCGTTGTAATTTTCTCTGTAAGATCGTTAATTTCCATGTTCTGAAGGTCTATAGTGGCTCCCAGCTTGCGTTTTAGAGTGTTTTCAAATTCTGGTTGATGTGCGGTGATTATTTCGGTTGTGGGTACTTTCTTGGGTTTTTTGTGGACCATGTTATATCTTTCAGCCTTTGTGTTTATTTTGAAAGAAGCTCTTACCAATCTGTGATCGCTTCCCGTGTCAAATTGATTTATTACTGTTACTGTATTATCTAATTATTAGGTATTCAAATATTTAACATTTTCAAATATCTTTTTATTTTCCCAACAATTCCATTACAGCAACCATTTCTTGAATTTGGAAAAAAATAGTTTATTTTCTAACTGTATATCCCATGGAACATCCAGCAAAAAATAGATTTCCAACTTTCTGTAAGTTCTTCAGCATTCTGTAAAAGGTTGATATTTGAACAAATACATTTTACGTAAGTGATGAGGCTATGCCATGCATTATTTATTTATGGTACAAAGTGGACAACCAGCGTGATTATAACATGCAGCTGGTCTACTGAATCCTTCACTTTTGTGTTGTATCCTATTGATATCACCCATCCTGATTGCCTAACCTTTATATCGGCACGGAAGGGGCAACCTGCATGTTTATTACATGCACATGAATTGCAAATCCACATGCTATGACCAGGCTATATATGCCCATTTTCATTGAGGGGGTTATTTCACTCCCTCCCTATACACGAGATATCTCTAATAGGGAGGTAGTAATATTATTGTGATTGTTTTTCATTGTTTATTGAAAATAATATTGTATTGTGTACCTACTTTTGAAATAAATATATTTATTATTATTATTATTATCAATACCCACATAAAATAAAAACCCACCAATTATAATATTTCCTTTTTAAGATGTAATTATAACTGCATTTAAGTAAGGTAAAACAAGAAGCACATTTTTTGCATCTGTTGGAAAGAATAAAAAACAATGTCGTGTCAATGAATCAACTTTTTTTCGTTTTTTTTGGATGGCTTTTCACCCATTTAGAGTGTTATCGCCAGGAAACAGTCTGAACTCTTCTTTCTCTCAATAGAAGCAGAGTGTATCTATAACACTATTCACAAGATATTCAGGGTGACCCATGGTTGCCAAAATTGTGTGGCCATATATGATTTTCACTCTATCATAATACAAATCTTACTTTTCATTATTCTGTTTCATATTGAAATGTCTACCTTTTCTTAAAGAATATTTACTCACGGTACCTTTTTTACAATGTAACGGGTATTTGTACCGATAACTGCTTATGTCAACACCAAATTACCGTACATCTAATATATAAAATTCTCGTGTCACGGTGTTTGTTATCACACTCCTCAGAAACGACTTAACAGATTTTGATGTAATTTTGTGTGCTTATCGAGTAGGTCTGAGAATCGGGCAACATCTATTTCATACCCCTTAAAGTTAAGGGTGGTCCACCCCATTTTTTTTTTAATTTAGGGCAAAATATTTTTTTTATGCATACAGCCCTAAGTTCTCACCCTTCCACCATCAACCCCATTTTTTTAATAGCGATATAAGTACATAATTCAATCATTTTCAACTCCGGTCGATTACTGCAGTTATCCCCGCCAGGCGTCTTCTATAAGTCTAAATAAAAATTACTTTAATAATTTGTCTACAACGCTTCATTTGTCTTTTAATTATTATAACATCCTCACACCTTTATAGTCTTAGTTATTTTTTATTGAACCCAAAATAATTTCCAAAAAATAATGTAGGTATAGGATGGCAAAACAACGTTTGCCGGGTCAGCTAGTATTAATATATATTTCGTGGTAAAACATGCTTTTTTATGTTTCATTAAGTAGTTTGAAGAAACATTTTCTGTTTTTATCATACAAATTTGTCTCTACGTGACCGGTCAGGGCCACAAAAAAGCTTTTTTCAGGACGTCATGGAAAAAAGGTTTGAATAATATTGTTAAACATTTAAACAGTATACTGTATTAACTATAGTGAAAACATTTTTTCAATAATTATTTGTTTGAAGTAACAGTTTGTTACTTCAAGCAACATTTATTAAAAAAAAATACTTACATGTTGTGAATACATATATGTACATAGTAACTTTTTGAATATTTCATTGAAGATAATGATTATATAATTATTTATCAAGAATATTTAATTTTAAAAAATATCTTCGCAATATTATTGTAATTTCTTGGTCGGTAGCCTGGAGGTAGAGTCTCGACCTCGTGAACAAGGGGTCCGTGGTTCGATACCAGTTACTGGCAAACTCCCCTTTCACGACACAAGCTTTTAGTAGCGTACTGTGAAAGGTGTATAAGGTTGTATTTGGGTTTATAACAAACAAAACCCAGATATATCTTTTATTAAAAAAAAAAAATAACATTTCCAATGGAAGTGTTGGTGTAGAGAAGAATTCAATAAAGTAACATTTATTGTAAGCATGAATTCTTGTCAATCATTGCAATTTGTATGATTGAATAGAATCGCAAGAACTAGTCTACAATTTATTGTTACAACACTTCCTTTGGTATTCAGAATATGACATGGCTATTATTGCAATATTATTCGTAGCATATAGTACAGACTAATACAATCGAATAAACTATTAACGATGCGTTTGTGCGCATCATTACTGTTGTAATATTATTAGTATCAGTAGGAGTAGTAGTGCTATATATAGTAGGTATAACAATAAAAATCAAATAAATGGTATAACCAATTTCGTATCATACTGTTATTGCAATAAGTAGTGGACAATTTCAGCGATGAAATATTACATAATAAATACGCTAGGTGTAAGTAATGCTATGTATTTGAATTAGGTATATCTGCAGTAGTCAAAGAATTGGTTGTACAGCCATCTAGACATGACACAACCTTACACCACTCTCTTAGTGAGGGTAAACCGTTGCGAAAAAGTATCGTTTTTAAGATAACGCCATAATAATTCTAATGCGAAGAAACTATTAAATACATTTTAAGTATGTTATGAAGATACAGGTTCGTTGGATTGTCCTCATATTTATTTATTTATTTATTTATAATTTTTTTTATAACATGTTTACATAGTTAACAAATTCATATAAATAAAACATTATTTTTTAATGACTCAACTTCAAAAAGAGAAAATCTCGTGTTTTGAAGTGAGCTACATTGTTACAATATTACAAAACAATACAAAAGTAAATAAAAAGAAAACAATTTCAAAAACATTACCAAAATAAATCCTGAAACTTTCCATAAACTTGAAAAGAAAAAGAAAAACACATCGTACAAAAATAAACATGTTAGTACAAATTAAATAACAATAAGGTACACCTTCAATCAACAATCTATGCCCAAAGAGAAGAAAAATCTACTTCATTAACTTTTTTAAAGCTAACTTAAACTTAGCTATACCAATATTTGCTAGATCCTTGCAATCCACCGGCAAAGCATTATACCACTTCACTCCTAGGTAGGAGTAGTGGTTTTGCGCAAACGTTGTGTTTTTTTTTGGTATTTTTATAAGACCACCTAAACGAGGCAATGTGCTAATGCACTCCACCGGGTGGATCGGATCAGTTATATATTCCTTACAAATACGCAGTAGAGCTTGTCTCCTATATATTGTGTCCAATCTTAATACTCCAAAGTCAGAAAACAGTTGGTCAGATGGGTAATCACTCGGCTTATGCAATATAATCTTAATAATTTTTCGCTGTATGATGTAAAGTGGCTTCAAGCTGGTAGAATATATTCCTCCCCATCCTATTATTCCATACTGCATAACCGACTGCGCAAGAGCATAGTAAACCATTTTTAACACATTCGTACATAGAAAACTTCTGAGACGATAAAAGACATAAAATATCTTTCTCAATCTCTCTACAGTCATAAACAATTGATCTCTCCATTTTAATTCCGAATCAACCAGCACACCCAAATACCTAACCGAACTATGTACTTTCAATCTAACACATTCAGTTTCTTCACCATAACATTTCATATCACAATCATAGCGGTGGATTCTAACATCCAAATTTTTAGGTACATTTTTTTCATTAATAGAGAAAGGTAGCACAGCAGTCTTTCGAGCATTCAGCGTTAACAAATTTAGGTCGAACCATGATCTTAGAACACCCATCTCCACATTTGCCACTTCAACAACCTCATCCCATGTGTCACCCACAGATAACATCACCGTATCATCTGCGAAAGAAACAATTTCAGATCGAATATTTATATCAAACAGATTATTTACATATATTAAAAACATTATAGGCCCCAAGACTGTGCCTTGTGGTATGCCATAAGTGGAACAAGCATGGTCGCTCAACACATCTCTCAACCTGACATGCTGCTCTCGGTTATATAAGTAGCTTCTTAGCCAATTTAAACATGCATCATCGAACCCAATTTTATTTAGTCTACGTATTAATCTCTCATGGCTAATACTATCAAAAACCTTTTGTAGGTCTATGAATAATCCAATACATTTTTTACCATTATCCAATGCATTGCAGGCCCCCTAGTCAAAACACATTTTAGCGTTATGAAGTCGTTCGACTACAAACGAATTTACGACAATCTACCTACATGTACCATATAATTATGCGTTATTGTTGCAATTATAGTCGTAATTACGTTTGTAGTCGAACGACAAGTGACGCTAAAATGTGTTTTGACTAGGGGGCCAGACCACAGATGTCAATCTGGCAATAGCATCCTCTGTTCCAATTCCTTCTCTAAACCCATATTGATTTCCACTAAATATAGCATTATCATCAGTATATTTGAGTATTCTTTTTTTCACTACTCTTTCATAGATTTTAGCAATACTTGAAGTAAGTGATATCGGTCTATAATTTGTTGGGTTCTTCCTATCGCCAGACTTGAATACCGGAGTAACATGTGTGATCTTATAGATAGATGGGAAAACTCCCTCTTTTAAACTGTTATTAATTATGTAAGTGAGTGGCCTCACCAGTTGTTTGCAATTGCATATAGAAGGTACATATAGATAAAACGTAAAAAAATAATTAACATGAGAACGCGATATGTTCCTATTATGCAGCATTTCGATGCGGTTCTGAATACACTATTACTAATTTGTAGTTAATACATACCAATGCTGTTTTGGCAATGAAGAATTTATTCATTATTCATATTGGCGTCAATTTTGATGCATTCACAAATGATAACAATCATAATAAACACAATACCTACATATTTATTCCATAGGTAGATCACCAACCATACTACTACAACAATAATAATTGATATGACTTCGCTTATATAACTGACCTTGGACTTGCCAACTATATTATATAATCATATCCAAGTACTTGCATACCTTGTGGTCTTTTTACGGATGTTTCATGGTGTTTATGAGATCAAACATTTCGTTTAAAAATTTAACAGTTAAAAACTCATATTTCACCCCGAACATTTCACTAAGTAACATACTAGGAATCAAATCACTTAAATTCAGTCGTTTTTATACCTACTAAACTATTTTCTACAATATTCTTTACGTCCTGATATTATTACACTACAAAAAGAAATACACCGCGAAAAGTAGATCCATTGTAAAAATATTTAGATTCGAGATTTTTTACTATAGCAATTTATCTGACAAGAGATTGATATACTTTTCGTGAAGGGCTACATATTTCAGCTATTTAATAAGCTCCCACTTTTATTCATGAAATGTTTATTTAAGGTTTTGAATAGGTAACATTTATAGAATGTTACGTTCACCTGTATC
Organism: Athripsodes cinereus; assembly: GCA_947579605.1. Classification (NCBI taxonomy): domain Eukaryota; kingdom Metazoa; phylum Arthropoda; class Insecta; order Trichoptera; family Leptoceridae; genus Athripsodes; species Athripsodes cinereus. Next base: position 13,687,665 of record OX388305.1, read on the forward strand.
AAGATACTATTGTAAAGAAATTAATAATAAATTCTGATTTAAAACACCTATTTTTGTACTGGTAATCACTACAGTATCAACTGTAGGCCAATAACTTCAAAAAACTAGATTTTTGGCTTATTTCAAAGTGATATTCTTCCGATTCCATAAACATTAAAATCTGACATTTCTATGATTTTAATAAAAGCATGTATTTGTTTAAGTTGTAAGTAGACAGCCACTGCTTTAAAACTTTAACGTGGAATACCTTGGAATTCGGAGAAGTCATCATCCCCGCATAACGGCCACCATTAGCACATAGGTTGTAGGTTAATAGATTATATTAGATAGATTAGTCAAATATTGCGCTTGAGAATGACAGGTTACCTGTTGAAATCTTGGTCGCGAGTAGATTAATTTTTAGTGGTATTTGTAAAGTTTTTTGACTCCAAACATTTGTAATTATATCCTGGAATATTAGAATTTCGAGTTGAAGGTTTATGAATCTGGGGAATTTATGTTACCTCACTGTAGCTACTATCTTATTATATACTAATATCACCGAAATAAAATCAAATCATCAATTATATCTACATACCTAATATAACTTATTACGCTCTGCTGTTAGCAGCTGGCTATTCTACTTTTGGTAGATAGATATCGTCATGGTGTAAATAGATAATTATTTTCCAAAATAGAGATAATTTTAGATAGGCTTTTATAAGTTAGATTTATAACTATATACGTCTTAATCAAACCCGAGGGAGCTTGGGTAGAGGTTGCTGTGAAAAAAAATAACTCAAAAAATTGTAAACATAATATTAATAGGAACATATTAATTCAATAGCTATAGTGAAAGTATACAGACGCTTAGAGAATGTAGTGTAGGCAGAACTTGCACAAATCTTAGTTTCTGTTTCTGTAGATGTTTGTAAATATGTATTAATGTTGTAAGTCGGTTTCTATGGATACCAGAAAACAATTCGTGCATTCATTATAAAAAATATATATAAATAAAGGTAGGTAGATAGTGCATGCATCACTTTTATGACTGTTTTTAAACCAGTTTTCCTCAATTAAAATAGTCTAGGAATAGGGACAAAATGAGATTGCACCTACGATACATTTAATTTGTATGTGGAAATTAAACAACGTGCAACCCCTTGTTCTATTGCTATTTTTACTTGCACAATATATCATAAAACTTATTACTTAGTTATTAATTTTGCGGGGTTACACGACTGTAAGCAATATTTTTACACAAAAAATATTGACTTTTGTGATGATTCATTATCCCTTCACTGAAATGGGCTGTTAAGTTAGTAATTTATGACTCCAATATCCAAACATCTAAAATGGGGGTGTTAAATTAGAATTATAAATTTGTAAAATATTGGATATGACAGCTTGCATCTTTATTGCATGCGACTGGTCTACTGGCTACCCCATTTGTGGATATGCCGTGATAGGATAGTGGTAGTATTTTTTCTAAATGCAGGGCTAAAAAATAATGAATCATTTAATTTAATGTACCTAATGGAAAATTATTGCTACATTAGAAGTATTACACAAGTATACTTGTAAGTAGGTACTAAAGAATTCTTTCACAATATACCGTTCTAAAGACAACGCATCGAGGTGAAAGGACTTTTATTTATTTATTTATTTTTTGATACAATGGACGGCCATAATAGCCTTTAACAGAAAACATATATAAAACCTAATACACAAATAATAACAATAACGACTTCTACTATTTAAGGGAATATTTGATAGTAAAAGAATGATGTGAAGAAAACTTTGTCAATAAGTGGTAGCAAAGTAAAATGTTACAAAAGATAATATTTAAATTAAAACACTGTTTAATTCCACTATGAGATTGCTTTAATTAAAACGTTTTCGACTACAATCAGTAATAACACAATACAATACATCAGTAATAACACAATAACAGTATTGTGTTATTACTGATGATGACTACATTGTAGTCGAAAACGTTTTAATTAAAGCAATCTCATAGTGGAATTAAACAGTGTTTTAATTTAAATATTATCTTTTATAATGTATTTCCACAAAGTTACACTTGAAAATATAGAATATTTAAAATGTTACGTTATTCATAGTAATATAAACATGAACCAATTCGTATTTCATTCATAAGAAAAATAAATGTTTGCCTTTGTTGATTGGTGAATATTCAAGATAAGTACAGATAAGTACATAAGAGGTGTTTTCGTTGCACTTTTGCGTAAATATTATTAGTACCTACGAATCTATAAAAATATCAAAGAGCAGTAGGTATATTAATATCAGTATACAACCAAGTACCTACTTAATGTATTAGTTTGTTATAAATTGTTTACTCAACTCATTGCAAACGAGTGCGCTGTGTGAATATAATATTAAAGAATTTAAGTGTGCATTATTTGGTCGCTTATCGTACAATGGCCTTGGATGATGAGGTATGGTAGGTATATTGTGTTTTTGACACAAAATTTTATCAACACTGTGCAATAATACGATTACATTATTTATTATTTAAAAATACATTTCCGGCAATACTATTGTAAAAATACGTATAAAAATAATATGGCGGTCTTATCTCTACGAGTAATTTTTAAAACGCATTTACATCTGCTATCGTGCAAATGTTTACCTTAACGTATTTATTTAATTTTTAAAAACTTTGGTTCAAATTCTTTAATTCAAATGCTTGATTTTTCCAAAGAAGCTTTCCTTCGCAAATTTCATACGCACTTACAGTATAATTTTGTAGTGTTTCACGTACGAGTAGGTATTCATGGTATTCCGATAATATCGTCATAGTTTTTTAATAGCAAAATCCAAATTAATTTTCTTTCTACTCAATCTTGTTTCAGTATATGTACAAACGTAGATATTGTTTGCAAGATGGAAATTTTGTTTCTCGTACTTTTGTATTTAAACATTTGACATATGAGGGCTTTATATGCAAAGTCACATTGATTCTGGAATATTGAGACTGAGAAAACAGCAAATTTTTATTTCTACTTTCATGTATTATTTCAAATCGTGTTTTGCATTTTTTTATTCACATTAATTAAATTAACAAGTGGTTTTGTTTTTGAAGAAAAACATATAAACATTTGGAACGAAGCGTTTTGCTTGTTAACAGTGAGTTTGCATCCCAATTAAGTCAAATGACAATAATTGGTCAGATATAATGCTTTGAAATTAATTAGCTAAATATTGAGCAAGCTGCCTTATTAGAATATTTTAAATAAATATCTGTGATTGCTCCAAATTCATTGAAATTTTCCCGATGGTTGAAGTGGATTTCATAATTCATTCGATTGCGGGTGCATTGCCGTAAAATGAAATAAGAAGAAGAAGAAGGTGGATTTTTTATTGTATTGATTAAACTGGGTGAGGGAGGGTGCAACCTTTAATGTGTGTGTATTGATTAAACTATATTGCAGCCGGCGAAAGTGGAAACATTGCTGTATTCATTACAAAAATGTGAAAAATGGATCGATGTGTTTTGGACCAGAACATTTTCCTTTACAATCGCACTTGTTAATAATTGCCAGAAAGTCTTCCTGAGTAGAGGAGCTTGTTTCCTTCTATAGGTACATTTCTAAAAAGAGCATTGCTGTAATAGCACTTAAATATTTCATGCAATTCACACTATGATACTCAATTCTGTACCATGATACGTATTTATTTAGGGAGTAGGTATAATATATGTATTAGATGACCGCATAATATCAATCATGTCTGCGTCATATTCAAATTGAAATAGATCCGTGCATTATTGTTATAGACTTTAATGTTTGATGACATTATTGCAAACATCCGTGACAATCAGTCAAACAAAATATGTCCACCATCATCACTTATACTCTGACTGTAAGCAACCGAACGATGAAAATTTATTTCAGTTTCGTAAAAACGAGTACCGATTTCGGCATAGAAAAATGAGTGCATAAATTTTTTGTTTATTTGAATTTTTTTCAGGATATATCGGGTATTTCAGGAATAATTGAAGGTTATTATAAAAAAAAAGAGTTAAAGCGTCTGAAAGAGGTGTGAGGAATAACTTTTTTAATTACAAAGCAGTTAATGAAAGTTTTAACTTATAGTTTATCAGAAAAAATCTTTACAATATGTTTCTAAAAGGAAGAGTGCGTAAGCATCCGAGAATCACGTGGCTTGGTCACATGGATCGTAAAATAAGCATTACCTACGAGTTTTATAGCGTGTTGGTATGAAGCATTTTATAAAGATGGAGGAAGTAAAGAACTGTGTAGGTCAAAGTAGATTTTACTTCGTTTCATCCTTTCTATTGGATGTGATGTGAATTTATGAACTATCTCTACCAATAAACATTGAATCATTGGTGTTCTAACAAAAGCATTATCAAAATGCAAGAATTAAGTTTGCAGTTGTTTAACAAATACATTTTTCCTGCATGAAATGGATCTCAAAATTTGTTTAAATTATGTGCACAAAACTCATAAATGAAAAACGATAATAACTAGTTAAAAAGAATCTTCTTTTTCTTCTTCTCGGAGGTTGGCGACCATATCTTGAAACTCCTCACGATCCTGGGCTAGTCTGATGAGGGATGCTGCATCCGGTATTCCAAACCACTGCCGCAAATTCTTGAGCCATGATTTTTTTACGCCCCAAACCTCGTCTTCCCTTTATCATTCCCTCTATTACAGGCTGTAGAAGGGCATATTTTCCTCCACGGAATAAGTGACCAAAGTATGCGGCTTTTCGTCTTTTGACAGTGGTTAGGAAATCTCTATCCTTTTTTCATTATCAGTCCATGAGATACGTAGCATTCTTCTGTACAACCACATTTCAAATTCCTCTCATAAAATAATCTTAGTGTTTCAAAAACACTCATACAACATGATGTTGTGTTTTATAAGTGACTACAATAAGTTTAGTATGTAATGCAAAATTATTGTAGCTTTTGTATATTATGATATATACCTACAAAATATGCACGTCATAGTTATTGGTCTATGTTATTTTTTCTTCCATCTATAAGTACCTACCTACGATATTGTACCGTTTGTCAATGTGTTAGTGCAATGTTCAACACTCACACTCTCACACATACTTATACATTTCCAAAACGTTGGTAGGTACATAATAAAGCCGCCTAGTAATAAATTAATAATACATTCTGCATATACGAAATATTGTGATTGTATTTGTACGTGGAATATTTTTTGTATCCTCTGATTGCATGTGTGGCATAACGAAGTTGTTGTTGCCAGGATATTACCTATCTTAATCATACCACCATCCAAAAAGTGCAATCTACAAAATTGTGATAATTTATGAATTTTGAATTCATTTTATTAATATCTTTTGAAAGCATGTTTCACTAATTAAAATGCAATACTCTATATCAGGCAAATCATTCTAAGTTAGAATCACATAACAATATAATTTCAAAATTAAAATTAAACTGTTTATTTAATTGATAAGTAAATAAAAATATTTTTTGCAGCGTAAAACTTTTAATGAAACTCATTATAACTTTTCCATTATAAAATATTTTCCGTTACGCGTATTGTACCAAAATATCCACGTAAATAACAAATAATAAAATAATATTTAATGTCATTGGTCAATTACAATTTGGTTAAAACTACTAACGAAAATTCTGTAGATCATCGTAAACACCTACGAAGAGATGATTTTTTGCAATAAGCAATTTTTGGAAACATGACGGAATAGGAAATATGTTGTTTTACTTTGCCAATGGCGGTTTTCTTGTTTATCGCCCACGCTGCGTCAGTTTCACTGCGCCAGAAATTTTGACGAAGAAAAATAATAGTTAAATAGATAGGTACCTATTGTACATGAAATGTAGTATATTGTTTAAAATTGTTACATTTAAAATGTCCAACATTAGCGATCTCAGAAGAGGAATGAGCATTTTACATTTATTCATACGATGAAATAAAATAATCATGCTTCATATATTATTAAACTTAGACTTTTTTATGAGATATTTTTTTAATGATTTAGTGATGTCCAATTCTTTTCAGATATTTAAATAATAATAAACTTTATTGCACAATAAGGAGCATACATAATTACCAAATTATAAAACAATGTGATACAAATAAATGATATTGTGCAATTGGCGAGTTTATCGCAGAAGCGTTATCTTCCAACTAACCCATAAAATAGTTGCGTATTAAAGTAATCCTATTGCCACAGTCAGGTTCATGTACTTATACTACTACTACTACTACTACTACTACTATACCATCACGGCATACGTATGTTTAAAAATTTATCGAATAAAAAACAATTACTAGGCAAAAAACCAAAGACCGTGAAAAAAATATAGATATTTTTTTATGGAAAACCTAAGAGATGATTTATTCATACTACCATAACATTTTTCTCATAAGTAAGGTATCCAGTTGACTAATTGCACTTCCCCTAATGAATACTAGATATTCCTTCTTCTTCCCATTTTTAAACATTTTCATCCATTATTTATCAAATTATTTAAGTCCAGGAAACATAAACAAATCAAATAGTTAAAATAAATTATTTCCATCTAGTTAGATCTGGTTTTTCAATCATATATTGATAATTTTGATTTTTTTACAGTACCAAATGCTTACAGAAACCGAAATAGATATGTCTGCTATCAATATAAGGAATCGACCGCATATTGGTATGTTTGTATGTGTATGTATGTTACTAAAGTTAAATAATATAGGTTATGTCCATAAGTAGGCAAGTAAATAAAACTGAATCACATTCACTCTCATTGTAAACTTTTCGGTTACCATGTGAATGTACCTACTTGCGCCGTACCTAACAGAGAATGCGGAAAATGTTAAATGTTGTCTGGAGAAGTTACATAGTTATTAGTATCGTAACAATAAAATCGTTGTCCTCGATCGTAACCTAATAATTCAAATAATATATTATGTATACATATGTTTACTTATTTGTTTATCCGATATTTGTTTTATTTGATGTAAAATAAGAACACAAATACCCGACTTACGCATTCAAACTCTTTTCAATGCTACCTCAGGTTTATGCAGCGTGTTATGTATGTGTGAAGAATTTTCAATAGAATTGAATATACCTTTTCTCTAATATTTTACTTACTATTTTCAATACATTTTAAAATCAAAAATATTTTGCTATATACTCGTACTTGTTACATACTTAAACTTATAAGTCAATTATTTATTTATTTATTTAATACATTCGACGGCATAAAAGCCTTTTTTACAATGACTCATGTACAAGAAATAAAAACAATTTTCATTATAAATATAAAACAACAACAAAAAGTCAGCAAAAAGAAAACATTATCAGAAAGTGAACAACACAATTACAAATATAACAATAATGACCAAGTCAATATAGTAAACTGTATTAACAAACAAATATATTTTTTTTTTAATAAAAACCATTATTATGCTTAGCAAATGAAATTCTATAAAAATATTGATGTGACGTACAATTTCGTAATATGTGCCAAATGACTGCATGTTTTGCTTGGATAAAAAATACAAATATTTAAAAGTGACAAAACTGACAAAGAATTTTAAGCAAACTCTTACTATATTTATAGAATTATTATCGGATTTGATTTCGTATTCTAGAAAAGTTATTTATGCAATCTGAAGTCGATTTGATTAGGTATGAATCCCTAAGCCGAGCTGGTTTGAAGTTGGATAAAATATGTCCAGATTCAACAACATCTAGATAGGTACCTATCCATCTATAGCAAATACATTTTCGCCTGCAGAGCTGGTCCGTGCAAAAAATTGTTTTTCTAATATAATAATAGGTATGTCCTATATAATGTTATAGAAGATAATGTAAGTATTAGTTGTGGTGGTATTAGTAATAGTAGTGATTAGGTCATTCACCCAACTTCGTTGCTAGCTCTATTAGCTATGTATAATATAATAATATTATTATGCCTCCTTCTACACGCTACAATATAATACTTACTTATATTTAGATACATACATACAATACATAAAAATCATACACACTCATACACAAGGAAACGTACAGCGTGATTCGCTATTGACGTGATTTTTGCAAGGAGACTGGAAATATTTTATTTAGGAATATAATATAACAGCGATCCAGGAAGCAATTGTATAATGACCTACATGCATAGGTTTGTAAAAATAACTGTTTCAGGTTACATCGATTTTTAAACTTTATTTTCTTTATTATTATTATTATTATTATACCATCACGGCACATCCCACAAGTGGGGTAGCCAGCAGATCAGCTGCATGTAAGAAACATGCAAACTGTCCTCTCCGTGCCAATATAAAATCAAGACATTCAGGATGGGTGATCGCTGAATTTAAGATGTAAAATGTCTCAATTTTTTCGAACACCTGCCTTTTAAAGGACACTCGAAAACTTACGCAGATGAGTGGGAGACCAATTCTTTACCGGGTGCTCCACGGAACGGATTTTCTTTAACATGGAAAAAAATCTCATAGCTTTTTCGGGGCTAACAAAATATTGTAATCTTTTCAAGATTCAGATGTACCTTCAGAATTTATATACCTAGCAATATGTTAATTTCAGTCGAGTCAGGGTTAATTATTTTTGATTTCCTACAAGAATTAGATAAAACACAACATTCAAGCCCACTTACAGCACGCCACATGGATATTTAAGATGATAGCATGAATATGTTGATGGTGGTTATGTTATGAATATCTTGTGCTGATTCTATTTAACAATATTATTCTGTCACAGCCTAAAAGGTACTATAGAAAGTTATAGTCTTTAGATTGGCTCTGAAACTGGTAATAAATTAATCACATCTAAGTGATTTATATTCAGATGAAGCGTTTGCCAACAACGCTAAACACTATAAAGTGCAGTCCTGTATCTCCCTCGCAAACACTAAAAAGTAAAAGTAAGAAGCTTAAAGACGAAATTTAAGTGTGATTGTTGTGTTGAATGTGAGTTGATATTTTTTTTAACAATATTGGTGATGTTCACAATAATGAATCACTCTATAGAGTCACCATACCTACCTTATATTATTCGCGTTGATCGTTGACTTGTTGATAAAAATAATGTATTATGTAACCGGCTTTACGAAGTGAATAATATTCTTCTTCTTCTTCCTCTTGCACATCTTCCCTATCTCATCCTCTCGCTCCTTTAAATATTCTACATTATCTATGTACTATTTATTATACATTTATTATATTGCCTTCTATCCTTACGTATCATTTATTATTATTCTTTGGCTAGAATCCTCTAGGTACTAAAAACATATATGTTACAAGATATTCAGAAACATGTTTGCTCTTATATCCACTCGTAGAACGTTCCAATACTAAATCAAAATGTATTGTACTAGTAAGTATTCATCCTCCGATAGAAGATGAACTAAAATGGAAACCATTCGAAAATAGAGAGAGCTTTAAAATGAAGTTGAAAACACTCCTCTTTGCTGGGAACCGTGCGGTAAAAGAGAAACTGTTGAAATAACTTTATTATTGTCGGATATTTCAGGATTAAACATAAACCATTCGAAAAAAATATGTACGACAATGCATTTATTGTAGTTTCTTTGATTATACATAATCTCCGTATCGTTTTACACCAATTTTAGTATACATATGTACCGCTGAAGCGAGTACTTATACATATAAATATCGCAAGTTTTTTTGGGTATTAAAGTTTCACAATCAATTAAATTTCAGCGATGGTCTGTGATTTGATTTTCTGCTAACACTATACCTACTATTTTAGTTTATCTTTCATTTACGGCGTGAGCCTATTAAATTTTTTAGTCAGTACAGTATAAAACGTAAAACAAAACAATATTTAAAAAAAATAATATGATACATAATCTGTAGTAGTTCAAAATATGTTTGACATCTACACTTCTAGTAAGTAAAAAATCCAGTCCCCGACATCCAATTGTGTCAAAAAAATTCATAACATAAAATAATTAAGATATTCTGATACACCATAAATTGTCTCATTAAAATAGATCTTTTTATTAATTATTATTAAATTGAATTTGCAATGATGTGATTGTTTATAACTTTTTTGTTGTGAAATTTAATGAAAACCATCATCATAATCATCATCATCATATGCCTAGTTTAGTTTATAGAACCAACTGATAGTGTTGCTCTGACTGTTCGAGTATATTACAAACGAGATGTTGTTATGATACTGCATTCTTGAGCTAGTTTTGTTATTGTAAAGAAAGAACTCGACTTAAACCGACACCGTCATTACTGTCGCGAAAATGAATTCATATGTGAATGAAATTATAAGTATCAAACCAATGTTTTTTTAACGCGGCGGCAGAATTGCCATCCACACTTTTCAGCATTATACAACCAGATAAGTCTTCATATGATCAGTCATGGTCACACAAAAACTTAACAGTCTAATGTCGGGAAAAATTCACCTATCGGGATATAATATTATAATTTTAAAATGTTATTTTATTATTTTTATATACCATATTGTTTTAATAAATTAATATAATATTATTTTCAAAATATGTATACTGATTAACATTGGGCAATCAATGGATCATTGGAAGAATGACAACAATTAGATTTTTTTTGTAATTTTTTGTTCTATTGTTAATATCTATTTATGTCTAATTGCTGTCTTGCGCTATATTTAATTGTATCAAATGACATTTTATATCAGTATTGTCGTTAATTGCATTGAATCATATTCTAGATGAACTCATTTTTTGAACTGAGTATCACCCCATTTAATTTTGATTCTTTGACGTGTGTTAACTAACGTTTTAAATAATAATTAAGATCAAACATATTTTGAACTACTACAGATTAATCATTCCAACTGATCACACTCATCTTTGAGTGTGATCAGTTGGAATGATTAATCTGTAGTAGTTCAAAATATGTTTGACATCTACACTTCTAGTAAGTAAAAAATCCAGTCCCCGACATCCAATTGTGTCAAAAAAATTCATAAAATAAAATAATTAAGATATTCTGATACACCATAAATTGTCTCATTAAAATAGATCTTTTTATTAATTATTATTAAATTGAATTTGCAATGATGTGATTGTTTATAACTTTTTTGTAGTCAATCATCCTTTTTTGTTGTGAAATGTAATGAAAACCATGTTTGATTTTAATAAATAAATAAAATATATAATATTTCAGGATAAATGATCATCCAATTATCATACATCATTATCATTGTACATATTTTGTTTAACATTTATTGATTTTTTATCGAGTATTTGTATTGTATATGTGTATATTATAATAAGAAAATCTAGGAAATATAATTTGGGATTGATTATGTACCTTGATAAAAGCAAAATGTAGAAGAGTATTAATTCTACTTGATTTTCGATAACTCGAAAAATCTGTTTTGTTTTGAAACCAAATTGATGAAGGGTTTGAGGTTTCGTCATGAAGATTTTACTTTCTATATAATTCGGTTTATTAAATAAACAATATTAGAAAAAAACCTAATCAAATCATTAATTCTTTCCAATTAAGTTAGTGATTGCATTGATTATGAACAAGATGCAACATTTCAATCAATTTTACTATTGCTGCCAGTGGAAGTTTCATGGCCTAGATATTACAATTATCTGCACTTGATCATTTTAATTAAACAGCTGGCGACTAGTAGACTACGGTTCTTGTAGTTAATGTACCAAAATAATAACATTATTATACATAATCATTTTCATACAATGATTCATGCTACATTAATTTGTATTACATATATATACCTAGTAATTACGAGTTTACGAATTTGCGATATCTTCCACGTGGAAAATGTTTTTCTTGTTTACTGTGAATAGAATAATTCATTTATCATTAGAGAGACTGTTTAAAGACGACCTTTGAGAAAATTGTTTTACAATTAATGACATTGCAGTCTACATGCATAAGCAGTACCTACAGTCTATTATTTTAATCTGTTATGATTCGATGCACTCATGGAAGAACGACTACTTTTACAATTCATTACTGCGGTAAGGAATTGATGGGATTACAAAGATAATCGCAAGATATTGAGATATCTCTTTTTAGATTTTGCCTCAACTTTTTACTTTTTCCTATAATTTGTAAATCTGTAGTTAATTTTTTCACTAATTTACTTACGATTCTCACGTGTGACCAAGTCAAAATTATCATCCCATATTATTTGATTTTTATAGGTTAATGATTTTTATAGACCTAGAAGTCAACAAAGAGTTTTGTTTATCTAGGCACGCTTATAAATGACAGTGGTACATGCGAAAAAGAAATACGCAGAAGAATCCAGATGGCTAAAGGTGCCATGACAAACTTGGACAAGATATGGAAAAATAGAAACATAAGTCTGCCTACGAAGATCAGACTGGTAAAGTCACTTGTCTTTTCAATATTCTTATATGCAGCCAAAACCTGGACAATCAAATCTCGAGAACGTGCTAGAATAGATGCCTTCGAAATGTGGTGCTGGAGGCGTCTACTGCGCATACCGTGGACAGCACAAAGAACAAATTCGTCCATCCTCGAAGAACTGAATATAAAGGAACCGTTGTCCACCATATGTATGCGCCGTGTCCTGCAGTACTTTGGGCACATCGCACGGAGAGGACCAGACAACCTGGAGAGACTTGTTTTGACTGGAAGTGTGGAGGGCAATAGAGCCAGGGGGCGTGCACCAATGAGATGGAGTGAGCAGGTGAAGGGGGCTACGGGGGGACCTTGCATGAGGCGCTACGAAGAGCGGAGGATCGAAGTCGCTGGAAGCATTTTGTGCACACCTATACAAATTATGGTCTCGATCCTCAGCACTGAGGGACCGACAACAAAGAAGAAGAATAGGTTAATGCAAACCTAGATACTTTATAATTACTGGCGCTGGTTGAAATACAGTATATTTATTATTCGTAATGGTATATAAATTGTATAGGTACTTACTATACAATTTATATACCATTAAATAAAAAAGACATGTAGATCCTAGCTTTGTAATAATATTTTGTGTTGGTATATGTATATTGATCTTCTTGGGAGTTCATTGGAAAATGTAAAAACATCAACAAAAACAATCATAAAACTAGATTGGAAAACAATATTCTTCTGCTATTGCCTGTAATGAAATGCAAACGTCAAGATCTTTATGGCTTCATGCGATATGTATACTTGGTATGTTGATTAAGTATATATTTTATGATTGTACATATTTTATTATTGTTCGCAACAGAAAACAAACTTACCAGTGATATAAGGATGAAGTTCAAGGTTTTTCTCTCGCATACATTGTAATTTGTGACTCAACCGCCGCGTCTTTCTAATCCATTAAATAAGGCTTCATAATATTATATACAGTATATCTATGTTGGTGCCTACATTTATAACGAATAAACTTAGTGTATTTGTTATTTATTAATAAATTATGTGAGTGCTTAAGCATTACCTATATATATCCATTCATATTATAGATTGAATGGAGAAGGTATAAATCGCAAGTTCTTGATGAAAAGTTATCATTAATTTCACAGATTATTTTGTAATTGATTGAAGATCTTGTAAACGTGAATATATACAAGTCATTGCTACGAAAATTGATACTTTCTCGCAATGTCGTCTATAGATGAACGACTACATAATGCTAAAATGTGTTTTGGCTGCAGTTAGAGTTGGGCATGCACCTACAGAGAATGTCGAACACACGCGGTCCTAAACGAATTGGTTGGAAAAAAGTACGAAGATCCGGACTGAGGTAGGAGGACGAAGTTAAAAAGAATGCACCACAGCTTCTCCATTTGGCAAATAAAATGTCGACCGGACGCGGGGGATTGGAGGCGTATGATGCGAGAGGGCAAGGCTCGATATGGGCTGAAGCGCCATCGGGGAGAGAGAGAGAGAGAGATTATATTAATTACAAACGAATTTACATAAAAATACATTGGAAACAATTACAAACCTACAATCAATATACAGATGGCGCAGAGACTCGATTTTTCAAACTAACCCAAAATTAATTTATTTTTACTTTAAAGAGGAAAATACTATCATACAAAACATGTTAAAGAGATAAATAATTAGAACAAAAATTAACACAACTATGACTGAAATATATAATATAATTGAAACAATCATTATTATTACTGAAACAACAATAATATTTCTTGTTATTTTATCCATGTCTGTCTCACTCTAATACCAGGGATTTTTATGAAACATGAGTAGGTAGAAATAAGTAAGGGTTCTATGATAATTCATTTTATCTGAATACAATAATAAATTAACATACATTATGCATATTATAATAGTGTAATCTATGCAATCGTAAAATTATTACAAATTGTAACTACACGTATTGAAATATATAAATACATATTTGCAATGATTGCTTGTCATTCATTTTTCTATGTTTCTATTATATTGTGTTATAATATTATTTCGTAGACTATTTTTATTATACTCATAGATGCTATTATAAACTATCGAACAGTGAAACGAGTTTTTTTACGAAGCTCAGTGGTTTAACGGATGACCAAAACAAGTTTTGCAATATAATAAAATGTAATCAAAGACATCAAGTTGGTACCACTACTTCCCATCGTTTTACTTTTAGCAATGATACATAGATCTATTATCAAAATTCAATTCAAACACAATTATTCTTATAAAAATAAAAATGTTAACTTCTCCATCAGCAGTGGTTACTTAAACGTAAGACGAAAAAGATAGAAAAAATGTCATTGTAAATCTATAATTTATGTATATTATTATAGATCTATATTTTTACAGCATGTACTACATGTGTGGTATTAGTCAGTAGACTTGATGTATGTAATTCAATGCAAGTTTTTCTTTTCAGTTCCCATTGACCTATAATGCAGTACAAATTTGTTTTGAAAGTATGATTCAATATTAATAATAGTAATATTCCATGCTGTTTCACTCCGAGACATTAAGATTGTAATGATCTGTTTCCTAATGCTGCAGTCAAATTGTTTTATGACTGAGTTTTAATTGTATAAATGTTTAGTGCATTGTATATACATGTGGATCGTCGTGCTAGTATCCATAATACGAGATTTGTATCTAAATTTGTTACTAGTTCAACCTGTGTGAATTTTCTATACATATTTTGTCATAAACAAACTGTAAGATTGTTGTAAAAAAGGATCATCAATATTTTTTGGATTAACTTTATATATATTTATATATGTTACAACTTCATACTTTATATTAGTGATGAAACGAATGTGCGATTTTGGATGTTCGCGAATACGGATATTTGTTGCCAACATTCGCCGATGCGAATATTGATTGCATACTAAATGTTTAAATTTCTCCAATTGCTCAAATATTAAAATAGTTTCTACCCGTCGCCGAATTTTCAAAGTGGTGTAGGAATTTAAATACTTCAAAAACTCAGTTTTCTTAAAGAGTATTTATTCGAATTATTAAGTATCCGGTACTTTTACCGAATATCCAATACTTTATTACCAACATAATAATCGCAAAATATTCGCATATTTTCTGCAAATATTTTGCGAATACTTTAAAATAAGCGAACATTCGCGAATACGAATATTCGTTACATCACTACTTAATATACAATATATACTTAACACTAACGAACTTTTATAAATGCATCTAAAACCAGAAACTTGAGGGAGATAATAATTATGAAGGTATGTATTTTTTGAAGCAATACTTATTGAAAATTAATTAATATTGTTTTATTTTAAGCGTTTAACAATTGTAAATTATTCAATAAATCGAAATAAAATAAAATTAATATGACAACAATAACAATAATAATTCAACAATATGATGACAATAAAAAAATACTTATAAAATAAAATGAAAATAAAACAAAAAAATTTAACAAATTCATGAGTAATGATAATAATAATCAATGTAAAAAAAAGGTAAATACAAAAAACAATAAAATTAAAATAAAATAAAATTAATAAACGATAAAATGTGATGCAGTGATAAATATGAAATTATATTGATTTATTTTTTCTTTGAATCTTCAGTCTATGTTAATATTAAAGGCCATTTTCTGTGCCAATAAGAATAGCACTCAGGATGAGTAACATGGCTCTTCGCTGAATAGAGGCTGTCAAATGTTCGTGATGTTTTATGAATACCTGCCCCTCAGTGGACAGTAGAAACTGCTAGAAAATACTGGGAGACCATCGTTGTCGGGAATTACACGGAACCTTAATATTATAAAATCTATAGGAACCTATACAAAATCTATAGGGATCTATATAAAATCTATATAAAATCTATAGGGACAAATGGCAGAGTCCGACCAAGAGATGCGTATATGGACCAACTGAAGAGGGACATGAATTGTGGCTCATACGTAGAGCTGAAAAGTCTGGCTGAGAATAGGGAGGAATGGAGAAGAAAGTCAAAACTCGTTGCAGACCAATCCAATGGATTGTAACTCATTATATATAGGAACCTATATAAAAAAATAAGAATCAACGTAGTAAAATACGAAACTTCATAATCGAATGTCTACCACCTTTTTTATTTTTTAAAAAAAGAAGGTTTATCTGGGTTTTTGTTATAAACCCAAATACAACCTTATACACCTTTCACAGTAAGCTAAAAGCTTTATGTTCGTTATGTAGAGATCGATCTTAGTAGAGTACTTTTTTATTGATAGATTTGTGACACGCGCATATGGATCCGGTTTACAATCACATTTCGTCACGAGCAGATAATTAAATATTGTGTAAATTATTAATATTAATAAATGTATAAATTAAGTGTATTCAACAGAAACAAACAACTAAAACATACTTAAAATATCCTGCATTTAGTATAACGGTATGACAAAAATATAATTTTGGTCTGAAACATTATTATATAATGAGTTACAATCCACTGGATTGGTTTGCAACGAGTTTTGACTTTCTTCTCCATTCCTCCCTATTCTCAGCCAGTCTTTTCAGCTCTACGTATGAGCCACAGTTCATGTCCCTCTTCAGTTATTGTGCGTTATTAAATACGAAAAAAGAGTCCATTATTCTATGCTGAGTTTCTACTATGACTTCGCGCAACTATCAAATCATTTTCAGGTGGGAGTTCAGTAAACTGAAGAACTACTTTCTGTTATATTTTGTTTGTACGCATATTAAATACATGATACAGTAATAATTATTTCACAACGAATTATGAATTGTTAAACCTAGTATGGAACCCTGCAATGGCCTCTTCATTTTCTCCGATGCTGACGCTCGTCGTTCGTTCTATTTTTAAATGCAATTCAATTTTTGTTGTTGTACAGAATCAAACTAGAATTTATGAAACGTATACTTGTTTCGTAAATCTTTTGGTTGTTTTACAAAAAAGACTAGTTCCAGTTTTTTCTGTATGTATCACAAATATGTGAAAACTAAAAATATTTTTTATGATTTTTCAGTTTTTTCAACATTAAAAACGGCGACAAAAACTGTGGGCAACGCTCTCATTGAGACGTATTAATTTTGATTTGAATACTGGATTTATTCTGTTAATTCTTTGATTCATATCACTATGACATTTCACAGAAGTTAAGAAGCCAGCAGACCAACTATATGTGATAAACATGCATGTCGTCTTCTCTATGCAAATTGAAATTTAGGAATTCACTCACACGAATAATGCCAACTTTTTTCACGTTTAAATTTTATGAAAATTGAATTTATTTCGTTTCTTTTAAATGTGATGCGTTTCAGATTAATGCCAACTTACTGAAAATATATAAAATATTATATATGTCTATTATCCCGCAAGTGTGATAGACAATAGTCTTACAAAATATAATAAAGATGCAAATCATTACTTTCGTACTATGAAAATTAATTAAATACATGCCATAAAAATTACCAGTACATTCTACAGAGAAATAGTTCGGATGAACACAACATTGTTTCCTAGCATTATGATGCGACTCTGTTGCAACATTCTGCGCCACTGCGCTGGCATACAATACAAACATACACAGTGTAATAATATAATAAATACTACATAACATGTTTGATATATCTGTATAATATGAGATAGGTATCTCTATATTATGAAGAGTGTTAGGTATAGTTCAGCTGCTATGTGTGTGGTGTAGGTTTGCATAATTTTGACTGCGACTTCATATTTATGTGTTATTATCAACAGCCTGCACATAGTTATAATGTAACATACTAATGGCGCATCAACATCCATATTATTATACTAATACAACCTCGTATACCTACAAATACAAACATTAGTTACAAACACTCATGCAGTGCATTACCACGTCCTACTATCTTACATCATACAGAATGCATGTTTTTTCCTTGACCAATTTTTTTTCTTGTTTTCTATGGATCATCGTTTTTTATTTTGTTCTAATGCCGGTTTTTGTACGCTCTTGAACTTTGCACACTTTTTTTTCTTAAATAACTATGCCACGAAATAGGTTTGCAAGTGTAGGCTACAGTCGTATTTTTTATGGTATTTTGATGGATATACCTATACATCTGCAAGCTGCAAAGCCGGTTTTTGTTTTTGGAGAATGCTTTTTGATGATGTAAGTTTCCTTTTCATTCGTCTAGAATGCGATTTGCATTTTTTTGTCCGTGGGTCGGGCTGGGTATTTTTATATAATTAGGATTTGCTGCAAAAGTCAAGGCCAAGTTGTATAATACGAATGTGAATCTCTTTGTTCTCTGCTGAAAGTTCAATCACTCCTGTTGATTTATATGCTTCTTTAATCATCATAATAGAACAATCGAGAAATTCGGCATGTGTTGGTGCATTATTTTTTTGCATTTTGTATGTAGTTGTAATATAATAAGTGATTCATAACCATGCATATTATAGTTTCCAAATACCACGCTCATGTGTTGGTGGGACGAGAACACTAAAGTAAAGGCGTTGTTTATAGATTCGGCATTGGTATGTACATTGTCAAATAGGTACTCATGAATGATTTATTTTTGTGGATCATCTGCACAATATTCGTAGGTACGTATAAATATATAAAACCAATCAATTTTTATTCATTTTGCTGTACATATACTTTAATTTTCCCTTCCTGAAATTATTATAGATGTATCAACATATTTGGCTGAGAGGAATGGTGCTCGGAGACGTGGACGTCCGAGGATTAAATGGCAAGATCATTTAAATCAAATCCTACAGGACGGTCACGTGCTCAAGCACATTGAACAGGAGAGCATGCATGAGGAATTGTATGACAGTGACGGAAGCGAAAGATGTATGCAAGGATAGAAGGAAGTGGCGCTCGATCCTTTCTGCCTACCCCGCGAGAGAAGCGGCGTGATGGTATATCAACATCTTGTACCTAACAAATCATATATTCATATTATATTTATGTACAAAAAGAAAATGGAGATAAAACATTGTTTCCTTTACCCTAAATTGAAATAAGCCTAGCCTTACATACCAGAACACTATGTTAAATATTGTGTTATACTGTATTGAGGAATCACATAAAACTCCAAGTAATTCATGATTAGCGATAGTAGGAACTATGCAATCTCATTCGTTTGAATAATGTGGTCCAATTTTTCATTTGAGAATTGTAATAGACTCGTAATAGTAGTGGAGCAACAGATCTTTATACAGGAAACCAAAATAAACTGTGATAAGTCAGTTGTGTGTAGTTTATTGAGGGCATCCAATCATTATCACTGAGACATTATTTAGGTCAATGTCTATGTGGCAGAGTTCTGCTTTGGTTAAACTATGCATTATAATGCTACGAAATTCTAGATACCAACATACATCTTATAGGTATAACATACATACATACAACACATTGCATTATATAAAGTAATGGAAGACGATATTGTCACATTCGCTATAGAAATAAATATGAATACAGGATGGAGGAACTAGAAAGACTACTCGTGCATTTACCTACATACCTACAGTACATACATTATATCAAAGTAGGTACTTATAAATGAAATTTTATTATTATATTATTGTAATTATGTTATTTTGTTTTGATTTAATGAATACTTTGATTACAATTTTATTTTGCAATACCTATGTATACCTATATAAATATAAACAATTTGTTGACATCACAATATTGTGTATAATCACATTGATCAAGATATTATGTACCTACCTATAATATTTGGTTTGCAATTTGTTGGGTTGAGTTATTAATTTGTTGGAGAGCTTAAGAAAGTTTTGATTTATTGTTAATTTCCAGTCACCAGGATATAAAAACAACTCTTATTAATCATTAACTTACGTTTAATATCAGTTGTACTGAAAGAAAAGCCATTTTCATCCGACATAAGCCAGCCACATACCTTATATCATTTCAATAAAACTCAGAACGAACTAAAGTCTAGTGAACCTATAAATTCCAATTCTTACTAGACGTGTAATTAGGTTAAGAAAAAGATATTTTTAATTTCCTTTATAGATTTTTGTAGTAGATAAGTGTGATATTGTTGGAAATATTTATAATAATAAAAATAAAATGAAATCATTTTGGTGTACTTATCTTATTTTTCGTGATTATTAAAACATCCTCATATTCTGGAAAAATTAGCAAAATGACTTCAATGATATAATATGGTATGTTTATTAAAAATATCGATTTTTTCTGAAGACATTTTATTTTCAATATACTTGATATGCATTGCTAATTAATTATGACGGAAAACATTATGATGAATATAATATTGTTTTGTTGATACGGGAATATTTATTTCAAATAATAGAGTTCGCAAGAAAGTCTAGAAAAATCCAAATATTGATGCATCTATTTTTATGTACCTACCTATATATCTACCTGCACTTAGATACTATTGTATGTATTAGTGAAAGTTAAATAAACAATGGCAGGATTATAACTATCCCATATAACAATGAGAGTTCTGGTGACTACTCACTTAGCCGCTGGGTAATTTTATTTTGTTGTAACTTTTTCTACAAAAATCTTAATGGCTTTATGATATTCCCTTTTGTTTAACAAAGTGTTTTGTTTTTACACCTGTTTAATAATAATGACTAATGTCCGCGCTAGGTATAGTAATATTTTAATTGTAATTTATTTTGTATGATTTTTGATATGATGTATGTGATAATACATTATGAGAGATCCTAAAATATACCTAACCTGTGTAAATATTGCATATAGTAAATAATTGAGTAAAAGAAATGTTTAAATATGTAAAAATGTAAATAATATAGTAGGTAGTTAATATTTACTAGTACGGAAAGAATTAATTTTATTATAATTATATAGATGTGTTCATCCAATGATTAATTGTATCACTGATTCATTGTATCTAATAAATATCTATCACACAACTTATGGGATATTGTCACTATATTGGAAAATATAATTTGGACTTAATATCTGGCATTGAGATAGGTATAAAGAAAGTTTTGCATATTTAAAAAAACAATTGTAATTATAAATTTGATTAAGGACGTATGTAAATAATTGGATATTATAAGAAAAAATAATGTTTGATATGTAAATAATTGCTTGTTGATAGACAGAGGTGTACACTAATAATATATAATGATTTCAATAATATATTATGACGATATGTTACAATTGAGATTTGTTTTATATTTAAAGTAGATCGAGTATGTAAATTATAAATTGATGTTGCTAAGTAAATTGTATCGGTAGGTATAGGATCAAACTTTATGATAATCTTAGAGTCATAACTATTGTTTTAAAATTCTACGATACCTATGTATATCAAAAGAACATGAAAATGTATTTAATTAAATTAATTGTTGTTTAGAGATGTAGATATCTAGGTGAAAATTGATTGTAAATAATTTTGCATATGTTAAGATAAGTTAAGTATTTGTTCCATAATTCAAATGTATGTAAATAATCTTGTTTGATAATTATCTTCCGAAAAACGGCTGTAACTTCAAGAAAGAAAAAAACATCGCATTTTAATCATTTTAATATTCTTCATATTATGATAAAGCAATCAAATTTAAAATACATACTATTTTATAATGCCATTGAAGAAAAGTACAAGGACATAGAAGGAGACAGAACAATTTTATTTCTGTCTCTGTCTGCCGCCCCGGAGAACTATATAAGCCAGCGCAGTTCAAGGACGAGGGTTCAGAAGTTTTTCAACATCCGTGCGCGTAACACCGATATAGTACTCGCCTTGTCTGCTAGGTATTTACGATATCCAAATACCTAAGTGAGAAGTGATTCATCGAAAGTGAGAAATAAATTGAAAAGTGAATTTCATTATTATCATCTGAGACTATTTTTTTAATTTGATTGCAATATCATATATTCGACGAGTGATTAATAGACTATTGATAAAATATTCCATTGTGAAGTTGTTCATCGGGAACTATATTTGTGCACTGCAACTGGACTCTTCGTGACACATATATAGACATTGTGTTAATTGTACTACAATCGCTGAGGGTCGCGCCCTCGCGTTTAGCCAGCGCAACGAAGAAGTAATTGTTTTTTATTTATAATTTTTGTACATTACTTATATTCTACTACTATATGATAATAGTACTTACATGTGTTTTTTTTTTTTTTTTACTGTGTGAACACGTCAGTGTTATTGTTTGTGTTTATTTTGCATTGGTCCATGCATATAAATTATTCCCCTGAATAAATCGTATTTATAATTATAATTATTATTTTTTTTATTTTGTATATTAGTACCCACCTACTTAAGAGGAACATATCTTGTAACGTGGCCCCCAAGCTAGCCGTGGCAAAGTACTACCGCGGGAGCTCACGTTATATTGGCGGTCCCAACGTGGTGGATTTAGCGAAAAAATACCTATTATCGGTATAATCGCTAAAACGAACCTGATTATTTGTGTTATTGTTTTATATAATTAATCGTTCAAAATGTTTCCTCTTATTGTGGGTGGTGCAACTATAGGCATCGGTGGATTTTTATTATTGTTTAAATATGTATTTATGTCTGTTGTATCTCGTGAGGACTTAAGGAGTTCGGGAAGAACTACCACAGAGTCCGGGGAAAATACAAATACGTCTAGAAGTCAACAAGAACAGGAGATTCAAACGATACAGCGAGAAGTCATATATGTTATGAACGAAAGGAGGGACGGCGTTCCGATGACGTTCGAGGGGAGGCCCGAAGAATCACCAGATAAATTCATTAGGTACTGTGAGACCTATTTCAAAAAAGTAGATATACATGAAGATGACCGTGTTGCAGAAGTAGCTAAAAAGCTTAAGGGATCGGCTCAGTTTTGGTGGCAGAGAACAGGAAGTAACCATTTTAGGTGGCACGTATTTAAAAGTCTATTTTTAGCAAGATACACCGGTGAGGAATACAGGACGGCCCTTAAATCACATATCTTGACAAATGAACAAGGCATTCGTGAGTCAGGAATTGCATTTCTCGAAAGAAAAGCACGGGTATATTCCAACGTGTATGGGGATAAACCTTGGAAACACGCATTACTTCTTCGTACTGTCGGACTTATGACTTTGAAATATCGTGAAAGGATCGGAAGGAACGTCGGGAGTAGTTTTGATGAATTATGGACAAAGGTGAAGGACATTGACTCGCCAATCGAAGCTCTTTATCAAGAAACAACACACAGGGAGGAGAGAGAAGATAAACCGATGGAAAGAGGCGATAACAATGTGCAACACAATACGAGACGGAACGGACAGTACCCACGGTACAACGGAAATAACTCTCGGAATAACGGACGCAATTATCGTAACTATCGAAATAACGGACGCAATCATAACTCCTGGAACAACGAACAAAACTCGCAAAGCTTTCAGTATAACGGACAAAACACTCAGCATAACGGACAAGATTCTCGACGAAACGGACGAAATTCTCCACATAACGGACAAGCTTCTCAATCTAATAATCGGCCTTTAAACGGACAACGCCCGGGTCAAGGACAGTTCGGACCTCGTCCAACCCAAGGGCACCGCGATTAAGAGATACGGCCACCATCGAAGAACCCCACCCAGACGAAGAGCCAGCAGTACAGACAGTAATTGTCGAAGCGATGATACACTCGGATGGTGAAGGAAGAGGAAATAGGAGTCTCCAGAGTGAACATAGCGTGGATAACACATCCCACGGACATATCCAAGTGGAGGATATGCATGTTCCAAGGAGGCTGCCTGTAGAAGACTTCGATGCCATTGAAGTTGAAGTAACTCCTGAGTGTAATATCATCACCAACCCTGGGCGTGTCGTTCTTCCTAAGATAAGAATACAAATAAGCGGCAAGGAGCGAATTGCATTGGTGGATTCAGCGTCATCCCACAACCTTATCAAGTTATCCTTGGTAGAGGGAAATGTACAAAATACATCCATAAAAAAATTGCAGTTGGCAAATTTCGGTACGCGTATGGATGTACAGGGAACGATTTCATTGAGGATGCAGGTACAGGAGGCAATAATGGAGGAGGAGTTTTTGGTATCAGAAGATCTCCGTGAAGACATAATTCTTGGCATAGAATGGTTGGCTAAACATCAGGCAGTTTTGGACCTGTATCGAGGATGTTTACATTTTGGAAGAGAGGAACGGATGACAACGCACCTTTTGCCAGTAAGAAGAGCTGGTATCGATTCAAGAAAAGTAGAGTTTCCAGAACTACCAGCCACATTGTCTAGGACCGAACATGAGGAGCTGAACGAGATTCTGGATGAATTTAAGGATATCTTCTTGCCATATGCTGGTCCTGCGCCGTTACAACCTCACACCATCACACTGCGGGATAATGCACCTATTAGACTTCCACCTTATAAGCTGTCAGATGCTAAGAAACGTAACTTATACTCCCAACTTGAAGGAATGCTAGCGGATGGAGTAATTGAAGCAAGCAGATCTCCGTACAGCTTTCCAATCGTTATGGTTCCCAAGAAAGGCAAAGACGAGTATAGATTTTGTGTAGATTACCGAAAACTGAATGACGTCACCGAAGATGCAGCTTCTCCCTTACCTATCATTCATGAGACACTTAAAGACTTGGGCAACGCAAAGTTATTCTCAACAATAGATTTACAGAAGGGATACTGGCAGGTGCCAATGGATGAGGATTCCAAGATTTATACTGCGTTCACCACGCCTGATGGCGCGTCATATCAATTTAAAGTAATGCCTTTTGGTTTGAAGGGTTCTCCTCGAACTTTCCAGAAAATTATGTCACAGGAAGTGCTTGCAGGTTACTTACGAGAATTTGTGCTTGTTTACTTAGACGATCTGATAATATATTCACCAGATTGGGAGTCACATAAACGTCATCTACGGTTGGTTATGGAAAGATTACAACAGTATAGTCTTCGATGTGCGGCCGATAAATGTAAACTTGTCACCAAGGAAATAGACTACCTGGGCCATGTTGTAACAGCTTCCGGAAACCAGGCACAAAAGGTTCACGAGATTAGCGTAATGGACACTCCTGTCCCAACAACCAGAAAACAATTACGCGCTTTTCTAGGTTTATGCAACTGGTTGCGGGAGTATATACCTCGTTTCTCTGAATTAGCAGCACCACTTACAGATTTGTTAAGTGTTAAAAGACCATTTAAATGGAATACACGTGCTAACCAAGCAATGGAGCGTATCAAGGTTGAGATGACTAAGCCAAAGACCCTATGCAGACCTGATTTTACCCGAAAGTTTATTTTACAAACGGACGCAAGCATGCTGGGTGTTGCAGCAGTATTATTTCATGAACGTTCAGATGGTGGTAGAGATGTTATCTCTTATGCAAGTGCTCGTTTTACTGACGCTGAGCGAAAATGGCACTCCAATGAGCAAGAAGCATGGGCCGCAGTGTGGGCCATCAAAAGATACCGTGCCTTCTTAGAAGGTAGACATTTTATCTTGAGGACCGACAACAGAGCCTTAACATGGTTGGACAGCGCCAAGGATGAACGAGCCAAGTTTACAAGGTGGGCATTGCTTCTTCAAGAATATAATTTCACCATTGAACATTGTCCCGGCGAGAAGAATCAACTTCCGGATTATCTTTCTCGTAGCCCCGAGCAAGTTCTTACTTACCCAGATACGGAAATTAGTAGAGCCATGTATCCAGCAGTACACCAGGAAGGCTGGAAGACAGGATCCAATGTTCCACAAGTGATGCATATTGAAGATGAATTAGGATCGTCACGTCAACATCAAGCTTCCAGTGACGAAGATATTACCATAGGATTAGCAGATAAAGTGCGTATGGCTCAGAGATCTGATGTTAGGATTATGAGGCTCATCAGTAGCTTAGAGCATCAAGTTTCGGCGGACAATTCCAATCCCAATACAGAAAATCAATTTTATCGATTACGTGACGGTTGCCTTTATCGTGCTATGGAAGATGGTGAGACAGAGAAAATGATCGTACCTAAATTTATGATCTCGAAAGTGATCAAAAGTTATCATAATGGGTGTCGAGCAGGACATCCTGGAGAGAAAGAGACGATCAGAGCTGTCCGACAATACTATTTATGGTCCGGAATGAACAGTGATATACGGCGATACGTAAAAAGATGCATCGTGTGCGCAAAAGCAAGAGCTTTGCCCGACCGTCCACATGCTCCCTTAGGAGCATACCAAGCACAGCATGCTTTTGAAATTGTAGCAGTAGATTTAATGGGGCCTTATCCACGATCATTGAAAGGAAACAAGTGCCTACTGGTAGTCACCGATATGTTTTCCAAGTGGGTGGAAGCATTTCCAATAAAGACTGGACAAGCATCTCAAATCGTAAGGATCCTGGAAACGGAAGTATTCTCACGATATGGTTATCCAAGGGCCATACTCTCAGATAATGGACGACAATTTATACATAGATCATGGAAGTTGGCCATCGAGCGTTGGCAATGCCAACATTGGACCACTGCAGTTTACCATGCCAGAGCGAACATAACGGAGAGAAGAAACCAGGAAATCAAGAAGGGATTAAGAATTCATCTTCTCAATAGAGAACATCGTCATTGGGATGAGTGTTTACCTCGAATAATTGGAGCGCTTCGAGGTCGACGTAACGACGCTACAGGAGTAACCCCATCACAGGCCTTATTAGGATATGAACGGAAGCAGCCAGGAGAATGGGCACATATACCTGCATCGGATAACGATCAAGTGGAACAAGCACGTGACCGCACAGACGAGGATAACTTAATACGTCAAAATCAAGCACGTTATTGTGAAAAATATGCGTCTGCGACGACCACCATACCTAAATTTACCACCGGTCAAGAAGTCATGATGAAAGAACATCCTATTTCAAATCACTTAGCTGGGTTTCATGGAGGTTTTGCGCCAAAATGGTCAGGGCCTTACTCTGTTTTGATGTCGGTTGGCCGAGGAAACGTATATTGGATTGACAGACGTGGAAAACCTATCAAGGTTCACGTAGATAACCTTCGATCAGCCCCAAACACTACGGAAGACATCGAGTCTGTACAAGAGGAAGTTGGCGGAGAGCTATTAGAAGAAACGGCTGAGTAAATATATTATACGTGTCTCTTAAAAAAAATCATAATCGTTGTAAATTGTAATTATAAATACCTAGTATCCTTAAATCATCGCGTGTAAATATGAGTGCAATATAAATAATTCTTTCATAATTAATCAATTGTAAATATATAAATAGTTAGGTAGGTGCGTGTATGTAGAAAGGTAGTTAGTGTAAATATTAGTTAAACTGCGCAGTTTAAGTAGAGTTTAGGTAAGCTTAGGATAACATGTAGGTAAGATAAGTGTTAAGTTGTAAATAATTGTATATAATAGATAGGTAGGACTGACGTGTTCACACAACATTAGTTAAGATGATCTGTATATAGGCTATAAGTTGGCATTAAATATGTTTTTTATTTTTTGCCTAATATGTGGTGTGCAGATGGGATAATACAGGTGTGTTGCCGATAATATTATCATTGAGCATGACGGTCTTACTCATTCTCCGTCGAACATCTAAATAAGAAGAATGAGTTGGCGCCTATCGGGTTTAGAGTAAATTTTTAAATATATCGGTTCATACCTTGGTTATCTAGTTTGCACACATTATTGATTGTATATGTAATAATTTAAGAATGATGTAATTTTTTCGGGACTTGTAATTGGTTAAGAATAATTTAAGTATCATTGAACATAATTTTTCCGTCAAGAAGGGGGTGTCGAATTTGATATGCATTGCTAATTAATTATGACGGAAAACATTATGATGAATATAATATTGTTTTGTTGATACGGGAATATTTATTTCAAATAATAGAGTTCGCAAGAAAGTCTAGAAAAATCCAAATATTGATGCATCTATTTTTATGTACCTACCTATATATCTACCTGCACTTAGATACTATTGTATGTATTAGTGAAAGTTAAATAAACAATGGCAGGATTATAACTATCCCATATAACAATGAGAGTTCTGGTGACTACTCACTTAGCCGCTGGGTAATTTTATTTTGTTGTAACTTTTTCTACAAAAATCTTAATGGCTTTATGATATTCCCTTTTGTTTAACAAAGTGTTTTGTTTTTACACCTGTTTAATAATAATGACTAATGTCCGCGCTAGGTATAGTAATATTTTAATTGTAATTTATTTTGTATGATTTTTGATATGATGTATGTGATAATACATTATGAGAGATCCTAAAATATACCTAACCTGTGTAAATATTGCATATAGTAAATAATTGAGTAAAAGAAATGTTTAAATATGTAAAAATGTAAATAATATAGTAGGTAGTTAATATTTACTAGTACGGAAAGAATTAATTTTATTATAATTATATAGATGTGTTCATCCAATGATTAATTGTATCACTGATTCATTGTATCTAATAAATATCTATCACACAACTTATGGGATATTGTCACTATATTGGAAAATATAATTTGGACTTAATATCTGGCATTGAGATAGGTATAAAGAAAGTTTTGCATATTTAAAAAAACAATTGTAATTATAAATTTGATTAAGGACGTATGTAAATAATTGGATATTATAAGAAAAAATAATGTTTGATATGTAAATAATTGCTTGTTGATAGACAGAGGTGTACACTAATAATATATAATGATTTCAATAATATATTATGACGATATGTTACAATTGAGATTTGTTTTATATTTAAAGTAGATCGAGTATGTAAATTATAAATTGATGTTGCTAAGTAAATTGTAT
This sequence comes from Athripsodes cinereus, assembly GCA_947579605.1. Lineage (NCBI taxonomy): Eukaryota > Metazoa > Arthropoda > Insecta > Trichoptera > Leptoceridae > Athripsodes > Athripsodes cinereus. The sequence continues at coordinate 13,716,836 of OX388305.1, forward strand.
CGGTAGGTATAGGATCAAACTTTATGATAATCTTAGAGTCATAACTATTGTTTTAAAATTCTACGATACCTATGTATATCAAAAGAACATGAAAATGTATTTAATTAAATTAATTGTTGTTTAGAGATGTAGATATCTAGGTGAAAATTGATTGTAAATAATTTTGCATATGTTAAGATAAGTTAAGTATTTGTTCCATAATTCAAATGTATGTAAATAATCTTGTTTGATAATTATCTTCCGAAAAACGGCTGTAACTTCAAGAAAGAAAAAAACATCGCATTTTAATCATTTTAATATTCTTCATATTATGATAAAGCAATCAAATTTAAAATACATACTATTTTATAATGCCATTGAAGAAAAGTACAAGGACATAGAAGGAGACAGAACAATTTTATTTCTGTCTCTGTCTGCCGCCCCGGAGAACTATATAAGCCAGCGCAGTTCAAGGACGAGGGTTCAGAAGTTTTTCAACATCCGTGCGCGTAACACCGATATAGTACTCGCCTTGTCTGCTAGGTATTTACGATATCCAAATACCTAAGTGAGAAGTGATTCATCGAAAGTGAGAAATAAATTGAAAAGTGAATTTCATTATTATCATCTGAGACTATTTTTTTAATTTGATTGCAATATCATATATTCGACGAGTGATTAATAGACTATTGATAAAATATTCCATTGTGAAGTTGTTCATCGGGAACTATATTTGTGCACTGCAACTGGACTCTTCGTGACACATATATAGACATTGTGTTAATTGTACTACAATCGCTGAGGGTCGCGCCCTCGCGTTTAGCCAGCGCAACGAAGAAGTAATTGTTTTTTATTTATAATTTTTGTACATTACTTATATTCTACTACTATATGATAATAGTACTTACATGTGTTTTTTTTTTTTTTTTACTGTGTGAACACGTCAGTGTTATTGTTTGTGTTTATTTTGCATTGGTCCATGCATATAAATTATTCCCCTGAATAAATCGTATTTATAATTATAATTATTATTTTTTTTATTTTGTATATTAGTACCCACCTACTTAAGAGGAACATATCTTGTAACGTGGCCCCCAAGCTAGCCGTGGCAAAGTACTACCGCGGGAGCTCACGTTATACTCTTAATTTTATCTGCATACCTTCTCCGTAAAAGTTACGAAAACATTTTTATATATTTATTTTATACTTGACTCTGTACCGAACCCCGCAAACAGGTAAATTAACCTACATTTATTTTTTTATACAAAACACGTTTAGATACAATAAAATATTTAAACTATAAAAACAATAATAAAAAATATATATTAGTGGACATTTGGTATTGTACGCTGATTTGTTTTGACGCGCATTATATTCGTACCTTGCATAATAATATATATAAAATATAACGTTTATATTATATTATCAATACAACAAAATATAATGCACAAATACATTCAACAAGTTTTTGAGTGTTGCACCACACACAGTACAACACTAACACAGACAAAAGCAATTCACAGGAAAAACAAACATACATTCATGATGCACACACATACTAAGATATTGACATATAAAAACAATCTGCATACAGAAGAGCTATAATTGCACACACATATGCATGAGGTAGAAAATGGTTTGGTGTATGTAAGTTGATTTAATGATTTTGCATGTATGTAATGTTTTGTTATTTATTTTGACTGCATCCATATACAAATACTATGATAAGTTTTGTATGATCCCACACAATTGCAGTGGAGTCTTGTTGATGTATTTGTGTTTAAAGTGTAGGTACTTATGTATGTATGTGGTAAACCAGAAATTATGCCATATTAGATAATAACAACAACAATCACGAGATAAAGTGATATGTGTATGTGTACGTGCTAGTGAGTAGGTACCTACATAATATCTGACATTATGCAAACGTAAAGTAAGTAAGTCATGATACAAATATTTTTATATCTACATAATGACATTGCATTAGTAGATAATAATTATTATGTTGTTTTTAAAAGGATTTGGTGACTGTCGTATTTATTAAATTTTATTATTATTACATGTTTTTTACGACGTTGCGTTGTAGTACTCGTAACAGAGTTTGACGTTTTTCCTGTCTGAAACAACTCTCACTTTTTCAGCCTTTCTGTGTCGTCTATACAATGATCGCAGATAGTGAAAATATATTAAGGAGAGTAGGTATATCTATTCGATGGACTAATTAATTTGTAGCCACACTGTTGGCTGTATCTAACGTCCGTCTGGGTGACGCCATATAGTGTCGCCCGAAAATGTAACACACACCTAATACCTTTTACAAGATAATGATACGTCCTATTGTTTAAGAGATGCCTAATGTAGGAAAATCACCTTCGATGAACAATAGGGATAAAAAATGTAGTCGTACACAATGTAGTTGACACCAATTGTTATAGGTAGGTACTCTTCCGATACATTACATAATATTACATAATGAATCGAGTAAAAATAAGATACATACTCTAACTTGAGATATATAAATAAAAAAAATGATGATATAATGTCCTTGAGGTGCTTTGGCACGTAAACGACACTTTAATATTGTCCAATAATAATAATAAAGAATGTGATGGTTGATAGTTTGATAGTAGGTAGAGACTTTGAGGACATATATATGGAAAATCAGAATTCAACTAATACACTAAATCTGTCCATATACCAACAATACCTTCTTTGAAAGGTTTTTTGATGTATGTTGAATTATTACAGCTCCAGATAAATTTTTAAATTATTTTGAAAAATAATAATTAAATACTATGTACTAATGAAAAAGTACAAGAAGGCACGTAAGTGTAAAATTACCGCATGAACCAGCGGACACGTGCTTATTGAGCACTGAATATTTGTAACTGTAATAAGTTTGAATATGGAAAGGTATAGGTATACATGTAAAAATAAGCTTTTAAATTATATATAGATCCATTTTGTGCCTATTTGTACAGGGATGCAGTGGAAGGGATAGAGCAGAAAAGATGGACATAAGACAGTAGGTATACTAAATCACTCATTAACGAGTTCATGGTCTTCGAAGAATAGAAAAAAACAGAATAGTTTGCTACTCATTTAGTCCCCAGACTAAATAGGTGCACTATTTTTCATTAAATTTTTAAAATTTGTAGCTATAAACTTTTCTCAAACTAGCAAGCCTCTGTGTCTTATAGTTAAATTTATGCTCTTTATACAGTTTCAAAAAAGCACATAATACGTAAATTTACATCGTATATATAAAAATCAAATGTTTATTTTTATTTATTTTATTTATTCATTCTTTACTGTACCTACATCAATTAAAAACAATTACATCCTGAGCTCAGAAAATTTATTTACCAAATAGTATTATTGATACTGTTTTGTATTTCCGGTATATTCATTTGTCAACAAATTAAGTGTGCATATTCATTTTAGTAAATTTACATTGCTATCTTATATCATGTCGACCGGAATGCATTTGATACGGTGGATTTCGCCAACATATATCCACATCTAGGAAGTTGGAGTGGGTCAGATAGGCGGAAAATGCCTAGACATTTCCCCGGTATGTGTATCCCATCAGTGTATAATCGAAGGCATCGATTCGTACATTCTACCGCCCGCGTCATTGTTAAGGGTAGTTGCGCGCGCTATGCCTCCACGATACTCTATTATAGACGTATACTAGTATAGAGTAGATATTAGATATTATATAGGTACTCGTAGTAGGGTAGTGTTGTGAGTGGAGTGGTTGGTAGTCGGTAGCAAGCCGCCGCTGCAGTGGCATGCTCTCGCGGCACAATACCACCCGTCTGTACTTACGTACCGCCTACCTCCAATACCGCCTTCCCGCCTCCTCCAGGTGAAAGTGAAAGCGGCCTCCATATATTATATATACCTACCTACCACATTATATAATTATCTACCTAGGGTAGCGACTACACTTTATTCAGACATCCGGACGGTGCATACGCATTATCCTGCTCTAATATCAATTATATGCGAAGAAAATTTACTACTAAGTGAGTCCAACTATCACTTTACACCGCAATCATAATCACTTTTCATTAAAGTATTTTAAAACATGTCATCATCATTGGCTTTTATTGTTGTCATTCACCCAGATAAATAACCGGAAATGTAATGTCTTCCTTATTCACCCAGAAACACTGACATTTTGATGTAATCAAAAAATATTTTTTTCTGTCAATATCAGGGACATTATGTATGTACATACAGTAGTGTGTAGTGGAGTAGACACGTGCTGTTTCAGACTTTTTCATCTGAAGGATCGACAATAACTTGTGATAAGGAAAACATCGCTTCCGCTTCTTCCCTCTCCTACATAAAATATCAAACCCCTCTCACAATGTAAATGATTATTTCATTATTACTTTATCCTTTGATTGTTTGTCTTGATGTTGTGTTATCAGTGTTTGATGTTGTGAATCATGTTTTGGTTTTTGATTGTGTTGGTGTTAGGTATATTGAGTTATTTTATTCATTTTCAGAACATTGAGTGTGGTCATAAAATAGTTCTTTTATTACAAACAAGACGATGTAATTTATATTTATACCGAGACCTGATAATATCGATTCGTAAGGTTTTTGACCTCGTACAAAATAATTATTTTGGCGGAAATGATATCGCTGGTTCTCTCAGTAGGCATCATAGGCACTAGACATTCCGGGGGTGTGAGAAGAATTTTATGTCACTACAACGGAAAACTTTTCATTTTACGAGTGTGTTTTCTTTGCTTGGAAACTTTTTCAGATAATACAAATAATACCTATCTACCTACCTACCTACCTACCTAAACCTTTAGAAACATGATAAAAAAACAAAATTAAGTACGTATTGCCTCATGTGACTCGGATGCTTGGATTTTTATATCAGATTTTATCAACAAATTTATTCAGAAAAAAAATTAATGCCACTTTTATTACATATTCATTACGAAAACGAATACATGCATGTAATGCGATCGGGAAAGCTCTGATCTATAAACATGCAAATTTAAAAAAAGAAATAATTTATTATCATAAATAAGTAGGTACTGTTGGATGAATGATTTAACATTGTTTATAGACGTATTGATAAATAATTAGTTTAAGAAATACATAAACATAATTATAAATTATAGTCAATGTAAGTTACATATTAATTAGACACAGCCATCTTTAACATGACCGCTATTTCACTAATAACTGTTTATTCGGGAATATATTACAGTATATATATAACATGGTTTTACTATAAAATATAATACTCTTTATAAACATAGGTCAAACACGCATACTGTATTTTATTAACATATTGATATGTAGCAGCGATATAAATATACATTATCAATGTGCACTTACAGTATAACAATAAAAATACAGTCAAAATGTCAATTACTAGAATAATTCCAGGAGACCTCCGAAAAAAAAGTTTTAGAGATTTTCTTATCTTAAGTATTTACTTAAGATAAGAATTTGGAAAATCTTAAGAATAAAAGAGATCAGTCCATCTATTCTTCGAGTTACATAATATACAATATCTATTTTGAAATTTAATTGGATTTTATATAGTGCAAATTTATTTGAATTCGTAGGTAGCCTGGAGGTAGAGTCTCGGCCTCGTGAAAAAGGGGTCCGTAGTTCGATACTAGGTGCCGGCAAACTCCCCTTTTACGACACAAGCCTTTAATAGCTTACTGTGAATGGTGTATAAAGTTGTATTTGGGTTAATAACAAACAAAACCCAGAAATACCTTTTTTTTTAAAAATCAGTGGAATTGGGAAAAGAAATCAAATTAAAGAAGTTTTAGCGTCGGTACACCGACTCGGTTCTTGTATAGGTTTTTACATATTGCGGAATTTTCTTTTAAGTTTTGAAGATTCGATTATCTATGTTTGCTTTTGTATAGAATTCTTTGATTCATTCTTAAGGAATATGCCGATCTAGTAGAGGTTTTACAGTAAAAGATGACTAATTATTCGCTCAGCACAGGGTGAAATACAATGCAGTTTTATTGAAACATTTCGATCTTGTAATATGATTCTTGAAGATAGAGTGTTTAGTGTAACAGGTCCCAGATACTAAAACAAAATAATTTCCTCTTAGCCAGCGAGAGGAGGTTAATAGAAGAGGCTTCAGAAAGAAGCTTGTTTTTGTCATGAATTTTCGATAATAAACACACAATATAACATCACTGAGGTCATGTTATTAGTGAACGATACTTAACGAATTGTCTTGAATATATACATTAAGTTAGACATTATGAATTTTCATAATTTTTACAGATATATTTTCTTGGTCTCTATAAGGGTTTCGAGTTATTGAGATTCTATTGTAGAACTGTACCTATCTATCTATCTATCTATCTATCCGTGTGAATTTTGAAACCGATGTGTGAATAATAATAATGTCTATAGACAGATAGATACCGGTATGTTACAACGTGAATGTAATGGAGTGAAAAGATTTTTTATTTCTTATTATTCGATACAAATAGATATTTTGGGAAGAACGAGAAAGAACTTTTATCTCATATCCGTTGCTTTGTTGTAGTGCACCTACCTTTTTACCTTGTTTTTTCAGGCAAAAGACAGATTATAAAAAATATTATAAGGAACTTTTATTCAGTTTTTTTATTCTTCTAAATAAATTGATTATAAATTAAATGTTTTTCTTTACGATTTTTATAATCTGCTTGTTATCTGAAAAAATGAGCTAAAGTTCATACATAATACGATTTCCTCCCTTTTACTACCTGGCAATTACCTATTTTTTTTTCATTTGTAAGGGTACCTTCTTTGATTCAGCCCACTGCAAGGGCACATTTAGATATAAAAGAAACTTTAACTTACACTTTCTCGACTGTTAATAACTATTTCACAAGTTTTATATAGTCATTAATAAATTTAATTGGTCGGCTATTTGACTATTTAATTGTGTTATTGACATCTTTTCTAATTAAATTAGAAGAGAAATGAAACAGTTGCATAATAAACTTGACCGTTGTGATTCAATTAATAATTGTACGAGTTATTTTTATAAGAACTTATTGTTTATTATAGGTATTTAACAGTACTTTTTTGTTATTAAAACATGGTTCATTATGTCTTGTATATGTGAGAACCGCTCTCAGTATGTGTTATTGACACTGTATTACTAAATTTAAGATGTAATGCAAATTTATTTCTTTTATCACATTAGATATTAAAAATTATTAGCGAACTATTGAGTGTTAAGTGGTATAATATACAAATTAATATTATTTAATTAGAGTTGTAGTTCTTTCGTTCAAACTGTTAAAACGGGTTTTGAAAAATATTTATGAATGCCAGTTATCCGAATTTTCCGGTAGAAATATTTTAAGGATCAATATTACATGATTTAAAGTTGGATCAGCTCATTGATCCCTAGTACACGGATACTTTATGATTCCTAAACAAGTAAATACTTCGACCTACATAATTATTATCATCTCTCCTGATGGAAGTATAGTTGGAAAAGAAAAATCACGATATAGGAAGGACATGGTAACGAAATGAGGAGGGATATTAAAAAAAAAACGGTAATCCATATTTCATTAAAATATTTATTTGTCATGATCCATTTATTCCGTGTAGCATGACATTTTACGACATTTTGTTTTTATTTAACAACATTGATACCGACTTAACATAATATACCTACTCATGTTAGTACATAATAACTAGAAGTATAACAATTATCAGAGTACGCTTGGGCAAGAATCGAGTGAATAATAATTTTAATAGTTGGGCCGATGCATTCCGTTGCATGACCTATATTAGGTAGGTACCTAATAATACATGTATATAATATATATATATATTCTATTCTAGTTGGTATTAGGGCACTCTTGCGACGCATCCGAATCACATGAAAGGGCTTGCTTGTGCAATAAAAACAGCTGATATACATACCTAATAACCTAACTATGTACGTATTGGCGTTGGTACTGGAACAGTGTTTGTTTCGTATGCAACATAGTATTAGGTATGTATTGATAGAGATATTTTATCTTACGTTAACTTCATTTGAGTAGTGAACATAGGTATATTTGTGACATGATTTACGTTTCGGGATCAGCTATTTATTCTTGTTGAACGTACCAAGATACTGTCGTGTGTTGCAAGCGATTACATAAAATACCTAAAAGATTTTGAGTTTTTAACATGAAGAATAGCTGAAATTAAAACTGTACGCACCTAAGAACATACAGTTCCTATATACCTATATAAATTTTCACGTCTGCATGAGTGTTACTCTACAGACACCACATCTGCACAACCAACATACTGTGCAAACTCCCTTAAGTATGAAACAGGAAAGGTGTTCCGATGCTTACGGATCAGCTTAGGCTGGTTCAAGTGCACTTTACCCATGGTACGTTCACCAATCCCACCAATTCATGTTTCAAACTATTAAGTTCGACATCTGTTGAGCATATATGTCAACTAACAGTAACCATCTTTATATATCTGAGATATATATAATTTTTGTGTTAACATGATTAAGATATTTTAACATATCTTTCTCCTCATCTCTGAATATTACGAGTATATAATACTTTGCTATGTTTCGTATTTCGTAATGGATTGTTACTCGCTGAAGTAAAACAGTAAATTGATTGTTCCTAAGAATTATGTCAAGAGTGAGGCAACCAGTTAATGATGCATTTAAAGAAAACCATTTCCAACTGTTCCCAAATCATAATAAAACATGTGAAATGTTTAAATTTGTTTTTTGCGGGATTAAAATATTTTTAAATGAACAAAAGTGTTACAGTTATTGATAAATAATTAATATAATTTATTGATTTGGCGGCAACGTTGTGGTAGTTTCTGAATATATAATAATTTTTAGTGGTATTAGTAAAGTTTTTTGACTCCAAACATTCGTAATTATGATAAATAATTAACTAACTTTTTCCTTAATACTGATTTATTTATTAATCATAGGATTGTAGTCTAATTTTAATTAGAACACGTATGTAGTGCAGGCACACTCGCATATTTTGATTTTCTGTTATAGGTAGTGTTGTGGAATTTTCAAGAAATAATTTTTCGAGAAAATTACCGAGAAATTTCTCGTTAAATTTCTCGAAGTAGAGAATTTTCCGAGAATTTTTTTTATTTTTTATTTAACAGTATAATAATAATAAATACTTTATTCAATCAATCAATAACAATGTACAAATGTTGAGACAATTTATCTACATAGAAAAAGTGCTAATAACTGATGAAAAATCTTGATGTTTGACATCCCACATGCCCATATTTAAGTTAAAAAAAAATTGCAGGTACGTACATAGAAAAAAAGTGTTATTAACCTCTGATTTGGACCTTAATCAGCCCCACAAATTTTTGGATCAATCAGGTTGGCTGCGAAGTGTACTGGGCGAAAGGTCATAATACCACTAAGAAAAATTATGGAGAGAAATTTCTCTTCCATAAGAGGAGAAAGAAATTTCTCGTCGAGAAATTTCTCGTCGAGAAATTCTCCAAAGAAATTTCTCGTCGAGAAATTTCTTTGGAGAATTTTCTCTTCTCAGATCACTAGTTATAGGTGTATATGTACATATAAACTTAAAAGAGGATCATTCGGGTTCACGTTGGATACTTAACATTTTTTTATAGTACATTTTCTTAAAATATACGCAGGCAATATTTTTTTTTTGATTTTTTTTTATAATAGATATTATTAATATTTACAAAAGAATTTAGTAATCAAGTTCACGGTACTGTGTGCATGCAATAACCATTTTTTTATCATTCATTATCAACAATAATGCAATGTTTTTTATGCTATAAATCTTTCTGCATAACAAAACAAGCACTAATGTATGGAAAAGATATTTATAAGAATTAAGTAAATACGTCAAAAATACATACTAATGCAAATATTTCATAATAAGTGCAATGCCTGATAAGAAAACGTGATTTTGTTTTTAATTCACATATTTAAGATAACAGTGCATAAAATAAAAAAAATTGTAGACGATAATAATAATTATCGTTGCATTATTTTATTTCTATTTTATTTCATTGGCATATCTACAGGTTTTACACAAATATAATAAATTACAATTTAAAATCATATTAACCTATTTACAGATTGCACATTTGTATTCAAATATATATCTAAAATTAATTAATTAAATCTCTTATATAGCTAAAAAGAAAGTTAAAATAATAATACAAAACCAAATACTGAAGTACAAAAGAAGAAAAACAAAACAACAACAAAAGAAGTTACTTAAAAATAGATAATGTAAATTAAAAAATGTGGTTAATAGAAGGGGGGAAATGGGAAAATTAGCGAAATTCTTCTTGTTTTGAAATATATATTTTTATTCAAAGATTTTCCCAGATAATCAAAATTATTTTTATTATATTTACATATCTTTACAAAAACACCTTATAACGTGAGCTGGTAGTGAAGTACATTTCTGACAAGTGGCCACTGTGGTTTAATAAAAATTATTCAACTCAATTCCAAAATACGTGGTAAATTCCAATTCCGAATGCAACTCCTTAATTCTACATTGCGTGTTAAGACAGTAGGTATTTTACACATAGTAATTTATTTATTTACAACAACACAAGACGTGTGTCTTCTACAAGCCTTTTACAGAAAAACAGTACGTTGCAAATAATAATATTAATATAAACAACAATAAAAAATCATATAAAACAAAAATTTTCATAGGATATATTTTGAAGTAGAATTTTGGTATCAAATAATAAATATTTATCACAGGAGCGGTGTGGCGCGGAGGCTAACACTCTTGCCTTTCAGCTACGAGGTCCCGGGTTCGATTTCCGGCCAGCGCAAAATGAAGAATGACCTTTTTCAAATTGTCCTAGGTTTGGGTGTTACATATACCTATATGTGTGTAGTGCATTGTATATATGTGCATCGTCGTATTAGTACCTATAATACAAGTTTCATTTGTTAGTTTGGGACTAGCTCGGTCTGTGTGAATTGTCCAAAAATATATTTTATGTTATGACGTAAACCTCACTATAATGAGCCCATCTAGAACTAATTTAGAAGTGGAGCTTGCGTATAAGAATATTTTTTTGTTATGGTACTTCTTGTCCAATAATAATAATAAAAATCTTTATTGCACAAAAATAGTATACAAGGAGAAAAAAAACATGATATCATAACCACTGAACACATATTTTTGAGCAATGGGCGAGTTTATCGCTGAAGCGCGATATATTCCAACTAACCCATAAAAAAAAAATAAGCAATAAAATAATAATAATAATAAAAATTTAAGATATATAGGTAAATTAATAAATAGATACATTTACTAAAATAAATATTTTTTTTAGAATCAACGTTCTCTGTTTTTATTTATAATCTTTTATTTTGCCAGGATTTTGTTAATTAAGGATCATTAAAACTTTCATGTCACGTTTACTAGTTTTTATTATATAATTAATAATAAAGCCATCATATATTTAGTTATGATTTATTCTAAATATTAATAAAACTTGTTTAGGTACTAATTTTCTAAATACAGTATATAGAGGAAATCATTCTGAGCAGAATTTTATATATTGTTTGATTTTTAAATAACAAGAAGATTCAATTATGTAATACGAATAACATTCTTCGTAGTTTAAATATACATATATAAGGGATATGGAGAATTTCGTTCTTCTTGTATCTGGAAGTTAAATTTTCGTTACCGGTTGGACCGGTTAGTACCTACCGAGTATAACCAAAACTACGACATACAATTTTTTGCACCTGTTTGATTAGAAATTATCATCTAGTAGGTACGTTAATGTTAGATATGTGTATATAAACTGTTTTGTTACAAACACTATTGTTTAGTTAATTATTTGTTTAATTTGTATTTGAACCTCTTTATTACAAATGTTAAAGTTAATCTGGCTACCCCACTTGTGGGATATGCCGTGATGGTAAAATAATAATAACAATGATAATGTTTAGTTAATTATTGATTGTATTTGACGGAGATAATAATAATAATAATAAAAACATGCATAGACAATTCGCATAGATCGAGCTAGTCCCAAACTAAGATATGAATCTTGTATTACGGGTACTAACGCGACGACACACATATACAATGCAATACACACAGATGAAAAAATATTTAGATTTTAAGAAAGAAATAAAAAGTTGTGTAGAATTCAATGTTATAAAGCATTGTTGCGATCATCCAGTCATTTAAACAAAATATTCTATCAATGAAATCTGTTGAATAAATTTAATGATCATTAGCCCTTTTTTGTGTCCAACTTCCTATTATAAATTATTACTACAACTACTATACCGTCAAGGCATTTCCCATAAGTGCGGTAGTCAGCAGATCAGCTGCACACAATTAACATGCAAGCTGTCTTCTCCGAGTCATAAAAAATTAAGATATTCAGGATGGTAAGCAAATCACATGGCTTAATTTAAAATGTAAAATCTCATAATCATAAATAATTTAACAACTTAATTATCTCAAACATAGATAATTACATATTTATCAACTAAATATTGGTATTGAGAATCTATTGTACAAACTAATCAGCGATGGTTTAAACAAGTAAATATACTTTAACACATTTTCATGATAGAGCTATCGGCGATTCAGGTTTGGTTAAGCGGAGCATAGTGATCTATATATACAATGGGCTACAATCCATTGGATTAGTCTGCAACGAGTTTAGATTTTCTTCTCCATTTCTCGATATTTTCAGCCAGTCTCTTCAGCTCTACGCATGAGCCACAGTTCATGTCCCTCTTCAGTTAGTCGATATAAGCGTATCTTGGTCGGCCTCTGCCATTTGTGCCTTGGGTCCTACCCTCAGCAATGGCGATGAGCAGTCCTGGGTGCCTGATATTGTGGCCAATCCAGTTAGCTCGTTGTTGGCTGATTCTTTTAAGAAGTTGCCGTTTTTCGCCTACCCTGATTAACACATTTTCATTTTCGATGTGTTCCCACCAATGAATCTTCAGCATGCGTCTAAAACACCACATCACAATGGCCGCCAACCGTCTGCTTTCACTCTTGCTGCCGATGGTCCACGTCTCGCAACTTTATAGCAAAATGCTCCATACAAAGGCTTTAGTAAGGTTTTTCCTCACGTTTAAATCAATATTAAGGGATTCCAATATTTTATATTTTTTGTTAAAGGCAATTCTTGCCTGGTTTTTTCTGCTCACTAGTGATCTATGGTGAAAAAAAATAGATTGCAGAAACCAGACTAAAATTGCCTTATTCGCCAACATCCTTAAGAGGGTTGAAATACCGTTAAATGGTCGATAAGAAAAATAACATGAAGTATTGAAAGAAAATTCATAAAGTGGAATCCAAATATGAATAAAAGTCATTTCAAATTGAGTGCGTATGTTTGATTTTATTTTATTCAATGCGTACAAATAAGTACGTAAATACCTATACAATATAACGATGATAATATTACATTGTCTTTGATTGGCTGGTCGTGTCTCTAATTGAACTACATGACCAACTTGACATAATATTCTTTTTCATCAAATGTAAACCTAAATTATATAGTTATGTATCCATGTACATTGTTACACTGTATTTCTATTACACTACTCTTCTCCAACAGAACTCTTGCCGTAGTTACTTATTATCACATAAATATTTTATTCTGTTCGCTTGTAGGTAGGGGAAGGTTACCTAAGACGGGACAATTTTTTTTGAAACGTTGTAATTTAGTCGTGAATTGATTTTTTTTTAATATTTTTATTAAATATTAAAGTTTAAGGAGTGGTCAATCGACTGAGATAAAATAATCGTGTTTTGCTTCGTGTAGTTTTACACAATATCTTTTTTACTTAAATCTGTCTTTTTCCTGTTTTAGGTAACCGGTTACCCAAAACGGGACAGGGTGTTACCAAAAAAGGAACATGAGTACAAAAAGGTTCCTTAATTACTTTTGCTAAAATTTATCAATAAAAACGTTTATGTACATAAATATTAGAAAAAATAATATTTCATGAATAAACATATAAAGTCTTAGAACATAGTTTAGAGACGATCATTATCAGTATCAGTTTTCGGTGTTGCACATATGAATATTTTGAAAAAGTCGAAACTATCTGAAACAAAAGAGAAATAAAGATGTACCTTTAGTTGAAAAAACTGCTCAACTAATTTGATTTGTTCCTAATTATTTTATTTTGCATAGGAAAATAATTTCAGTATATGGGTTACTTGTCCTGTCTTAAGTAACTCGTGTTTGTCTCGTTTTAGGTAACCGTAACAAAAATAATAATTTGTTATCGTGTTCCTACATCTTCATAATTTATAAATAAAAGTTTATATAATATATTCAAAGAATGTAATACTTATACGTCATTGTATAAAAACATTGCTTACCTTGTAATTTTGAGGCGAAAGTAGACAATATGGCAAAGATAAATATTGATTCAATAATGCAGAAATCACAAATTACACCCGCATGCACTCAAACCTCAGTCAAATTGCGATCTGATTTAGGATTACCTTCATTGCGTCTAGTATCTACATTTCTGTGTTGACAATAGTCTGCCATCTATAAGAGGATCGGAGAATTTAGCTTGTCCCGTCTTAGGTAAAATCCCGTCTTAGGTAACCTTCCCCTATATAGTTGTATAGACAAATAACAAGGAAACGAATCCTTGTATTAAAACTTGTATTCAATGAACGTATGTATTCTTAGTACATACTCGTGTTATACGTGTAAAATGAGAACTGATATTGTAAAAATCTTCGTCGAAGAAGATTTTTTATCTTTATTTTATTTTTCATTATATTTTTATTGTATTATTTAATACTTATCTTTGTTGATATATAAATATCATCACCATCATCTCCGTCGGTCCCTCAATCGTGAGGATAGTGACCATCATGCCTCATTCTGTAAACCATCTGTCTCTACCTTGAGCGATCCTCCACCATGTGCAAAGCCCCGTGTAATGAACTCTGTGTGGTCTTCTTAATTTGGTCGCTCCATATTGCTGGTACTCGGCCCCTTCCACGACTGCCTTCTACAGCCCCAGTTATAATAACTCTTTCCAGGTTTTCAGGCTCTCTTCTTCACGCAAAACGCGCTGTGTGCGAATCGTGTAGAAATGTTTAGCTCTCTGAGTATGAACTCATTGATCCTGTGGTCAGTCCAATGCACTTGGAGCAATTTCCTCCAGCACCACATCTCAAATGCATCGATCTTTGCGCGCTCGCTAGCTAGCAGTGTGAATATAAATATAAAATCGGTGATTTAAAAAAAATACTTCGTACCCTTGCATCGCTATGATAAAATAAATAACAATCTTACCATAAGACATCATTTCATATCTTCAACTCAGTGATAAAATTGCTGCCCGGAATGTCTTAAACTTCTATGGCACGAAAAGAACGATCTGTATGTGCATTGTATGCAGTTAATTCACTGATTACTCCAATTTTAGAAAAGCCTGCGATGGTGTATAGATGGAAATAATACACAATGTAAAAGTATTCCTCAAAACTATCTACATATTTGGGTTAGTTGGAACAGATCGCGCCTTCGCGATAAACTAGCCCTCTGTTTATTGATTAGGTGTATCTAATTTGAACCCATTTTTCTATATAATTGTTTACATTGTCAATCACATCAATGAACAGTAAACAATGAATAAATAAAAAATATAAATATAGTAAATAAATTCGGAAATAAATGTCAGCTTTCTTGCTAGCCTCGTGACTACTCTCTGAGTAAAGCTTGAATCAAAACTAGTATAGTAGGTAATATACACGTTACTCTCTAGATACTATTCATACCCATGCGAATAATATTTTAGTGCCTGGTCATTCCTCTTTTTCCTAGATAGTCACTAATACGAGTATATAACACTAAGTAATAATGGGTACCTACATACATACTACACCACAATATTACGCTACAATAAATGCGTTCATATAGTATTTACCATAATATATGTAACGTAAAACAGAGGCGAAGGAACCAATGTATGTAGAATAAAATAATTTTGGCAGGATAAATATTTAGTTCATTTATTCATAATAATAATTGTAAGAAAAAAACATTCCACAAAAAGTTCTCATTTATTTATTTTATTTTATTATTTATTTCAGGGCGCATTACAGATGTTCAAAATACAAAATCTGTAAAATCAGCGAAATTCACACAAATAATCAAACATCCAGACCATGCACATAATATCAATAGATACATGCATTCAATATCGAACAGACATCACGCAAACACGCACAGATAGATCCAACATTCCCACAATTACAATATATTCAACAAAAATTCCTTAAATATATACATATATAAAACATACATAAAATATAGCAAAACAAAAAAAAGGCTCACAAAAAAAAGAAAAAGTATTTCACCCCAATAAAGAAAAGAATAGATACAATAGAAAAAACATAACACCATTATTATCTACTGAACAAATAATTCTGTGGTAACAAGGTAAAGGGGCATAAGTCAGTTTTGCAGTATTGAGTTATTCCCTCCACAGAAATGTAGGTATATGTCATGCCTCATAAAGTAATGGCATCAAGGGTAGCCTATGGTACTAGGTAACTCAAAACTGCAAAACTGTCTCACGCCCCTTTACCTTGTCACCACAGAATTTTGTGCAGTGGGCGAGTTTATCGCAGAAACGCCATATCTTCCAACTAACCCATTAGACATTTCCACAATTCATACCATCAAGACGTTTCCACTCATTGGATAGTCAGTGGACATAGTGCATGCAAAAATCACACAAGTCATATTCTTTCTGTCAATAAAAGTAAAAACATTTGAAATAGGAGTTGATACGGGGTATTTTACGAACACGCGTCTTCTAAAAGACATTCGTTAGCTTACAGAAAAGAATAGGGGCCCATTATTTGTTAGGGAAGGCTAGAAACGGACTAAATTTAAGCAATTTGTTTCTCAAATTATTTTTGTAGTTGTCTACACAAGAATGCGCTTTTTCAGCAAACGATATTATGATATGAGAAAGATAAAAAAGAGAAAATATATGCGTGACCATGTTGAAAGAATTGACTCTTTCAGAATTTCTAATATCACTCTCCAACGCAAACCCATAGGACGTCGGATGATAAATGAAGTCTGTGTTGATATAAAAATATCTATATTCATATATAATAATATGTAGATAGGTATTTGCTTGTAGATATAGTCAAAAACCTTATATTAAGTTATATGTAATGTTAAATTTTCTGAAATTTTCCAACTTAAAATTTTGAATTTAAATCGTAACACCAATGCCACGGTCGAATGTAATATTTTATGGATTACTTTTGAACTAGTGACAGAAAATTCAAATTAAAGGTTGCAAAAAATATGGAAATGGGCACAACTACACACACAACTCAAAATAGGGAAGTTAATTTTTTTTTTGCATTTCAGTTTGTATCTGAGTCAATTGTTTGATAAAGATAATTATATGTTATTGCTCAGTTAGTATTTTTGATCATCTTTTAGTATTTTCTGTTGCTCACAATACCATTATTTATAACTTTCTTATGAATTTTTCGTCCCTTGGCATAAGTCGCCAAATTAGATTTTCTGTTGTCGTATCGTAAGTCGATCATTTGTTTTTTTCCTTCCCTTAATTTCCCCTATTTTGTTATAATTCGGACATATTGAATTGTGAATTTTCTTTTGAATTTTACGCTGATAGATGACAATTTCTTGTTTTATTTCAAGTAACCTAAGTATGGGTAATTATTATATCACCTTATCCGTCAAAAATCATCGAGGCATTTCCCACAATTAAAGTAGTCAGTTGACTCACTTCCACCTAGTTGCTGCATTCAAGATTGTATATTATGTAGGTACGAGTGAATTCCATTGGAAATGACGAAGGTTTATTTAACCATTCAAAATTAAAAAAAAAAGATGTTCGCCATCCATCTTGAATGTCTTTTTTACGGTGCAGAGAGAACGATTAATTTGTTTATTTATGGGGCAAATTCTCTGTTTACTTTTTTTGCGGAAGATGAGGAAACGGTGGAGAAGTTCCATTTTCTTGTAGAAAAGAAAATCACTCTTATTCTGTACGGTATAATTCTACTGGAGTACGTCTTTCTTATTCCGTGGAGCACCCGGTAAAAAAATTGGTCTCCCACTCTTCTCCGTAAGTTTTCGAGTGTCCTGTAAAAGGCAAGTTCGAAAACATTAAGACATTTTAGATCTTATATTCAGCGATGAGGTTTGCCACCTATCCTGAATGTATTGATTTTATATTGGCACAGAGATCACAGCTTGCATGTTTATTATATGCAGCTGGTCTGCTGACTACCCCACTTGTGGGATGTACCGTGATGGTATAGTAGTAGTAGTAATTCTACTGGGATTATTTTTTTAAAAATATTTGCAAGTTCTTAGATTGTTAATTTTATTAAAACTTACATTCGTCTCTACATGATACATAATAATATGTTATCACGTAGAAGTTAAATATTTTTCTGCATGCACTGCAGTGTCCCTCTTTTCAGACGATTTTAAAATGCGTTTTGCATAAACTTGTTGCAGTGGAAATTTATTTGAATGTTTTTTTTTTAAATATTCACGCTTTTTAGTTTGTCACTTTTTCCATAAATTTTGATGTAAAAGGCAAAAAATAAAGACATTTAACATCTAAAATTCAACCATAAGGTTTGCCACCAATCCCGAATTTCGTATTTTTTTATTGGCACGGAAAGGAAGGCTTGCATGACATGCAGCCGGTCTGCTAAGATCCAACTTGTGGGATGTGTCGTGATGGTACAGAAATAATTGTAGCATATCTGAAGTAACTCTTAATGGTATATTTACTTTGTATTTATTTTGTTTTGCTGGCTACCCCACTTGTGGGATATGCCGTGATGGTATAGTAGTAGTAGTAGTACTTTGTTTTTATTGCTTTACTTTAAAACAGGTATTTATATCTACAAACATTATTTTCGTAGCTCTATTTTAAATTAATGATCAAGCTTTCAAGAAGTATTTTTCCTATATGAATCCAATGTTACCACAATACTAAGACACCTAAAGTGTCATCATTTTATGTTTGCAAGTACATAGGTACCCACAAAGAATTTTGTCATGCGGTATTAGAACTGTATAGGTACCTACTGGTAGGTATATTGGGCCACATGGTCACTCACACACATAATAATAAATGTACATCACTTTCGTACCATAGAAATAATCATAGAAGATCGCAAATTCAATAGGGAACACCACACGTAGGATGTCATAATAGTGTTTACGCGGAGTGCAGAAGACGAGGGGAAGGGGCCCGGTGCAGGCTATGATCGGGAGGAAGCTAGTGGGAGAGGATTGGGGGGATATTGTAACCTTGCGCGCTCCCCCCTTAAAATTCTGCATTCGTCTGATTTCGGCTACGTCGCCTTCGTCTTTTCCAAGTCCGCGGTCTCTCGTTCACTCGGTCCGCGAGTAGTGCGTATCGTTTTTTCGCCGTTTCACGCGAGCAGTTTTTCTATTCCGCCTCATTTTGTAGTGGTCTCACGTACGGAGTGCATTACGTTGTCTATTGCCGAAATTCAAATGATAATCAGTTGCTTCTCGTTGTTGGTGAATTAGTTAGTGTTGCGCGTCGAGCTATATCTAATGTAATTGTGTGAAGTACTATAGAGTAGTAAACATTTAGACGGTGAGTTTACCTCGTGTTGTGTGTTTACATTGTTGCTTCCACTTCCGTGTCAAGATCCTTGGGGATTGCGGAAGTATCGGTGTATTTGGATTAACCTGTTCCGGAGTGAAGGGCGCAATGTCGCCCCGCCGAGTTGCTTGGCTGCTTTGCAACCCCAACTCAATGTGACTTGCAACCCTTCATTGTGTTGTGTCTGCTATCATATTATTCTAATGAACAATATTCAATTTTATCAACAAAATTATATTTGTATGAACTGTGTGTTAATTAAATGAAAGTGAAAAACTACCTATTGATTGTGTGGGATATGCTTTTGAGAAAAAATATTTTATTTGATCTGGTATGTATTCATTATTCTACTGAAAAAATTATCGCGAATTTTCGCAATTGCATTCGCAAATATGTGCACTCAAAAGTGCATCGATCTGCATCGTTTAAATTGAACCTATGCAGTTTGCAATCCGTTGATTAGCTAGATACCTACCTAGATATAGGTATAACGTATATATTATAATATTATCGCCAGTATGTGCGTCGTACTCTTACGAGTTGTGTCTTATTATTATGTTATTATCACCCATACTATTTCATTAAAATGCATACATAGTAAGAAATAATAATATTTGTTGTT
Source organism: Athripsodes cinereus (assembly GCA_947579605.1). Lineage (NCBI taxonomy): Eukaryota > Metazoa > Arthropoda > Insecta > Trichoptera > Leptoceridae > Athripsodes > Athripsodes cinereus. The sequence goes on from OX388305.1 coordinate 13,737,145, forward strand.
TCATTTTCTTGTAAATTTTGGCACACGCAAGAGGTGAATTTATAGAATGGTTAGGTAATGTAAGTGCTGTAGACGTTCATTGTAACAAGCTGAGGAGCTGTGATGAGGGAAATACATATTTCATACATTTAAATTGACTAAAAATACACGAAAACCCGATGCAAAATATAATAGTACACTTAACAGAGCAAGACAGAGATCTAATCCTACCAACTTGTATTACTTTTATTGTCTATGAATATTAGCACTCCTGTATACAATCTTATATGAACGCTTCAGATATATCTACGCCACTACGAGTATTAGAGCCAGTGTTTTTATGAGAATAACAAACCGGTGTGGTTTTTCCTTAACCTACAAATAACAACTTAGCTTATTTCTTGTACCTCCTTTTTTGAAAACCTATAAAAATATTTTTTAAAAAACATTTTCAATTTTCATTTTGGTCGTGCAGTTTATTTAATGTTTAGGTACCAAGAAACCTCTCGCCAAAGACATTATCACTTAAGTATCATTATAAAAGGTATATTTTTAAAAATCATTAATAATCACAATCGAATTGTAAGTTTCTTATTAAAAATTATACTAAACTTTTTTTTTTCTGCAAATATTTTTTTTATTTGAAACCACTTGTTGCACATTATCATAAAGAGTGACCTTCACCTTGGTCTTAGAAAAATTTTGTTAATAGGTGATCACTTAGTGATATTTGAGTAATTACAGTACTATGAAAATATTAGACCTTTTTGTATAGTTTATCCATCTCTTTTGTAGGTATTATTTAAACGGAAAATGCATAATTTTGTTGACTAAGAGAGCTTGTATTTTCACACAGTGGAAAACATATATATTAAACTGAAAAATTATGGATTCAAATCGAGTAGGCTAGCAGGTATATTGTTTATATTTTTTTAATTGTTAATTATTTGTGTTCAAATGTTAATTCAAATGTTTGATAATCCGAATAAATAAATACTGATTTATATCAAGATATAAAATTAGCTACATTGTTTGTTTTCATACTATTTTCATTGAAGTCGAGCGCTCTCGTAAAGTTAATGTGTCGCTTTCACGAGTGCAATATTCACCAATAATGTCTATTTATGTCAACAGAACCATAATTAAATATTGAAAAAGATGGAAATGAAAAAATATTTTCATTTTTCAATTGACTTTGTTGATGAATTTCGCGTGATCCAATGGGTGATTCAAACTATCAACCAATAACAAACCACAGAAGCTCACCATGAAAATTTACAATTTAAAGTTTAAAGTACAGAATATTATAGAGAAATGCATATAGGTATAGTCTGAACGGAATAAATTTTCTATAGTCGTTCAGCGTTGTTTGCAAATATAGATACAGTTTCTTATTTTTCCAACCTGTCTTCATATTTCTGTTTGTTCGCACAAAGTGTCCACCAATGTTCATTTACTTTGTGTATTCAGTGCGTATGGTTAGTTGTTGTATCAAACATACCTAGTATACCTATTAATAATAAAAACAGTAATAATAAGATGTAGGCATGTATTAAGTAAGTATAATACGTTGAAACGTATGTATGATTGTGTAGGAATTATAGTAGGTATAAGTATGTAACGTAATATTATGTAGTCGCATAATAATAATATATAGGTAGATGTAGATGTTGTATATAGTGTGTTCGGTGTTCAGTGTTCAGTCAGTGGTGGCCTTGATTTGCAAGGGACGGGCCACGTGTGTTGGTGGTAGTAGTGTCACTGCTCGTACATACGTACGTATTATTATTATGATATAGTGTAGTCACTGCTGGCGTTATGTTATGTATTAATAATATTAATATTAGCTGGTTGTTGCCAGTAGTGTGGTTCATGTACTTCTCTGCTCGCATACTCCCACGCCATATTGTACTATGGACCTAGCACACACATTATGCTATTTTTATTGATATTTTTATCAACGTTTTTAACGAACGGCTTCATAGTGCGTGCGTATTTTAACGATCTGCGTTGGGTATGAACTTTATTGTGGTTCATATAAAACTACACAATAAACCTAATACAATAGCAATTCGCTGCAATATATTTAGTTCACACGTTTTCATTAGTCAGTTAATAATAAAGAAAAATCATTTGTTTTTTTACTAATATAAACGAAATTAGAGAACACATCAAGATTATTATTTTTACATTTTGAATATGCCTGTGTATATGAGCACCCAGCAAAGAATTGATTTTGCTCTTTCCGTATGTTTTCGAACGTCCTGTAAAAGGTTTACCACCCTGTCCAGTGTTGAGGTTTGCCACCCATCTTGAATATCTTTTTTTTGTGGGCACAGAGAAGACGGCTTGCATGTTTATGCAGATCTGCTGGCTACCCCACTAGTGGGCTATGCCGTGATAATATTGTATGTTTATTTATTTAAGAAATAAATGAAAGCCTTAATCTATGTTACCTGTAAGCAGATGATTTCTATTACAAATACTATTACATATATATAATACTCAATTCATGTTCTTTGTATTGGTAAAATACTCTGAATAATAATTCGTAAACAAGTTATTGCTATATTTAAGTAAGTAATGATATCATATTATTAATCCATGACTTCTCTCAGATAAGAATCCCCTAGTACCTACTAGGTACTTGACCCTAAAACTTTCCCTTTTTACTTTCAACCATCTTTCTTTCTTATGAAATTTCAGGTTATCTAAAATATTCACACATAATTATTATAACTAAACACCGTTTGTGCTTCTCACTTAGTAAGAATAAGGGAAGAACGCGGAAATGTTTCTTTCGAAAAACTCATCGCAAATAAATTCACAATTCTCTATTGGTACCTACTCTCTGATATTCCTAATGATAATAATACCAACTGTACCTATAGTTGATATTATGTTTCTGGCATCTACATGCTTCCGTTGCCAAATTTCATACAAATATTATTCTTTTTTTATACCTACATTTGTTTCACATCAGACGATCATATGCGCTTGACTATTTTGGACAAATGTCATCATGTTTTGGCCGGTAATATTCATATACAGTATAATAACTTATATACTTAAAACAGTTTAGGTTTTTAGACAATCGACAGGAAAAATAATAAAATCTTTATTGCACAAAAAATCAACATTAGAAAATAAACATGGCAGAATCATAACTGAATGCAGAAGTGCGATATCTTCCAACTAACCCATGAAATGTTGTATGTTTTTCATTGTTTACTTATATTCAAGAAATACATAAATATCCTAAGCGTGACGTCAGATATCTATAATATGAAACGTTTTAATTATCCTGCAATAATAAACGTGTCCTTAATCACATATTTAGTCAAAGTAATATGTTTTTTTTATTAAATTAGTAAAAATAAAACAGTGACATATTATACTAAAGATAAGTCTTTTGTTTGTATAAATTTCACATGAACTACCACCAAGTAACGTCGGTCGATAATATACATAACATTATATGATTATATCTGTACCTAATCTTAGTTTTAACATATCAAATAATTATACTATTTTTTAATAAGGAACTAAGCAATAATTGCTTTGATAATAATTTGATTCTTATGGACATTATTGTCCATAAGAATCAAATATCTTCAATTCTGCAATGAACCCATACACAATCTATTTTGTGTTTTATTTTTTGTAGTTTATGAAATAATCTGTAAGTTAGTTACATATGTCACAAGTACAAGTTAAACTAGTATTTTGATTATTTTTGCCATGAAAGAGATGGTTTATAATAAAATATATTTTACATATCTTTGTACACCATCTTAGTATTTTCCACATGTGGAGTATAGATTATATTTATCACATTTATCAAACATACAGGTCATACTTAACGAAGCATGGAAAAACAATGAAGATTTGTTAATGAATTTAATTGATATGGAATAACAGTGAAGATTTGTTACTGAATTTAAATTATATTAATTTAATTAGATATCATATAAATTTAGTAAAAATAATAATAAAAAAAAGTTTCTTGATGCAATTTCTATTTATGTGCTTTTTGCGTTGGCTTAAATCAAAATTCTAATACAAGAGTATTATGTATCTGCGAGTTTCAGTGAAAGTACTTGCGCTCCTGTATCGATCGGAATAGGCTGTGAGAGTACCCACCTCTGTATTTCCGGATATGCTCATTGCGTCTCTCTTTTAGGTTTGATAGCCCTGCATTCAGTGTATGGGTATGAAACGAAACACCTCAGTTCGTAGTGTCTACTTATATGTCATTTATATTGAGTTATACAGTATTATACTACTAAGTACCATATTACACTGTGACCTCATTTATAAAGTATTGTATACTGTGTCTATGTACTCTCAAGTTAACTTACCCCTCAGAATAGAAGTGTCACACAGATCGAATCAGAATAGGTACATCATAATGTTCTTTCCAAACCCAATACAAGTTTAAGATAATTATCTCATTATACACTGTATGAAGTATGATTAATACTAGGGATCTGAACAAATCTTTGATTTTTATTTATGTCTAAGTTTTAATGTGTATAATTCTAAAAGTAATGTTGTTCTGTGGTAGTGTTGTGGAATTCTCAAGAAATAATTCCGAGAAATTTCTCGAAGTAGTGAATTTTCGGAGAATTTTTTTTAATATTTATTTAACAGTATAATAATAATAATAAGTACTTCATTCAATCAATCAATAGCAATGTACAAAATTATCACCAATATGGCTAAAATTAATTATGAAAACAAAAAAATGGTACTTACATAGAAAAAAGTGCTAATAACTCATGAAAAATCTTGATGTTTGACACCCCACATGCCCATATTTAAGTTAAAAAAAATTGCAAGTACGTACATGGAAAAAAGTGTTAATAACCTCTGATTTGGGCCTTAATCAGCCCCACAAATTTTTGGATCAATCAGGTTGGCTGCGAAGTGTACTGGGCGAAAGGTCATAATACCACTAAGAAAAATTATGGAGAGAAATTTCTCTTCCATCAGAGGAGAAATTCTCGGAGAAATTTCTCGTTGTCGAGAAATTTCTCTGGAGAATTTTCTCTTCTAACATCACTATTCTGTGGTGTCCGACAAATAAAATATCTTCTTCTATTTTGAGTGTCCTGTAAAAGGTAGTTAACTAAACGTTTAATATAATAATAACCATAAATAATGAATTTTAACTAAGTATGCACTAAAGAGATACAGCTTATCATTATGTTTTCAAAGTATTGATAAAATAATCAGAATAGATAATCATAGATACATACATATTATTATATATAAACACGTTACGTGAACTAATTTTGATGAAAATAATGAGTGTTAAGATGGTAATGTTGAAAGTATAAATGGAAAACAAATCATGAAGAAGCGACATGAAAAAATAATTTGAATGTTTCCTGAATAAGTAGCTACTGAGAATTTAGGTTGGTAGTCAAAATAAATAAAATGCAATAATAGTATTGAAATATTTACACTACAATTAACTATTAAATATTGATATTTTCATATATAGCAGTAGTAAAAGTATGATACACACATTTATTTCCAGCTAACAATAACTTAAATGAGGAACAAACAAAAATAGCATTCATACAAATGATTCATCTTGAGCTATCTATTTAGTTCTTCACGGCAAATTCTACAAGTGAAAAAGTTAGTAATTATCATGCAGCCTATTTGATCAATACCACGAGGACTTTAAGAATAAACCTATTATTCTCTAGCGCCCTTGATACGATAGTGTTGTTGTGAAATTCCTACGTACTATCATTCATTTTTAATAGCAGTCGTCATTATTAATTGATTGTTCTCTGATTATGAGAATTTGTATCTGAAATGCATCCATTCATAAATAAAACAAACCAGCTACTATAGAGATGTGAAAAGATGAACAGCCGTGATTACATACATATTATTTTCATGAGATTATTAACTGTTTTGATGTATTTATACTAAACATGTTTACAATAGTGTGAAAATCCAAAGCATTATTCGCCCTTAGACATCAATCGACTATATAATGTCTTCATTTCTGAGCCCGGTGAAAGATTTGATTTATGGTTTTTATTATGACACAGCGTGATTTTGATCTCACTTAAAAATTTATAATATAAATTACTGTTTATCAGACAAGACAATGCGACTATTATTTGCTTAAGCGTTATAATAATGCAAAGATATGGGATAATTACATTGTGATTTCATTTGGATTTATACACAAATCATAATTAAACTATTTTGAGGTGCAATGAAGGCAATTAAAATATTCAAAACTGATACTTAATGAATGAAATATATGATTTTACTCTTATGCTGAGCTATTCTTGATACATGTAATAAAATTACAATTTTTTTTATTTTGAAAAGTAGTGCGTGGATAATTTTTGATTATAGGCATAATAAAAATCTAATGCTTGTAAATGAAAACGCCCAAAGAAGATGATGATAATAAAATTATAGTCTGCCTATACTTACAGTAAGTTAATTTAAATTTGATTATATATATTTATGAAATATACACAATTAAGTATAAAGTGTATCATCACGTAATATAAATAAATGTTTTCTAATATCGCCCATAATTCTCTAGTGAAAACGAATGCCACGACGTTCAGAATGAGTAACTCACGTCTATACTGAAACCGCTGTATAAAGAACAACTCACTATTTCGTTTTTCTGATGTTGATATCGTGAAAAAGAAAATACTAAGACTTGTAAGATATTCAATATTTTCAATTCTTCTATGAGGTAGTGACTAAAGTTGAATATCTCAATTGTTCATGTATAGAGAGAAAAGCCTGAATGTTCATTACATACCGGAAATCCATTGTCTACCCAACTTGTGGGGAATGCTGTGATGGTATGAGGGTATGGGTAGATTTTCTTTATATGCTTGGTATATTTATTCTTTATATATAGGAAGTGGAAATATATTTTTAATTTTACCATTAATAAATGTAATAAAATATAATCTTATCGTATATTTTATTGTGTTTATTCTGTCTTAATAAATAAGCAAGTATAGTGTCATGAATATTGTAATATTGTCAGAATCATGAATATAATTATAATAATCCCACAATTTTGCAATATTTACGAATCTGTTTTCCACAATATAGGTATTTGGTATATATTATTTTCTCAGATGTGTTACCTCAGTGACTATATTACTATTGGGAGTATCCCGCAGAGATTAACCAATTTACATACACACATACCATTAAAATAACTTCAAGTCTTGACACTTATTTTAACACTCCATGATACACATCTGTTTTATTTCACAGTTATACACGTTTATGATAATATGTTACTTAATATTTTTTACCTTTATATTAGACATTTGCGAATGTCAATATGAATAGGTACATATTATATCATCGTTGTTATAGATCATTGTTGTTATATAATCATTGTTATAAAATTTCGTTTCGAACGTTACCTCTGCTACACACTGGCTGTCAAATAGCATGTACATTTAGTTCATTTTAATATCAAAGCAAATTTCAGCATACATATGTATTTTGGAGGTATTAATTGTCCAACGACGATATACAAATGCAACAATTTCTGGGGCAAGCTTCATATAAGCGTGGTTAGATGGAAGCTTCATCGTGGTTAGATGGAAGAAATCACTATATAGTGATAATCTCGCCACTGCACATCATCACATTTTTTCCTGTGTATATTGCTTTATTTTATTTGTTATATGAATGATGATGTGCAAGAAGAATAAAATAAATAAATAAATATAAGACGAAAGTCTTAAACATTTAAGACTTTATTAAAGTTTGACATTAATTAAACATTTATTAAAGTTTGATTTATACAGGACTCTAGTTCATATAAACTACAATAATGACATTGTTTACACAGCATGTAGTGAAATACTTAAAGTGAAGAGTTTAATGTCTAATGGGGACCTAATCACAAATAATATAAAATAAAAACATGACAAGGGAATCGCAGAGTGTTAATTATACCATTAGTTACAACGTAAGGGTACATAATTAGCTTTTATAATCACAATGTGTCATTAAAATATAAAGATGAGTTTGTACGAGTAGTTTCTACATCCTCTTCTCTTTCTACGTCCATACTGTATTCGAGTGTTTTGTAGGTAGGTACTATCCCAACTTTCGCCCAATAAAAGTAATAGGTTTGTAATTAGGTGATAAAATCTATTTATAATTTACATACTTTTCTTTTTTTATATAAATGTAATTTTATGATTTGATTTTATTATTTATTGCATAAGAGTTACTCGTATATAGGTATTCAAAAATGTGCATTTGATTACCTATGCATAGGTAGGTAATTATTTTAATACGTATGTAGTATAAGAGCGTCGTTAATAGATATTTTCATAGGAATATAATATCAAACCGAATGCTTTCAGATTTCGACTGGAATAATTTATAAACAAAACAAGTACAAAACCCAAAAAAATAATTTTTGATTTCTGATGTAGGTATAACTACTATTGTACCTTTGATAACTGTTCCTAGAATAATTTGGTATCGTAATGATATTCAAGTTTATGTTACTCTAGCATTTACTCGGTGTTTCATTTACATACTTGATCACTCACTGTTTGTACTACAGGCGACCAGCATTTTTTTATACATTCATTATGACAAACATACTTTTACAATTTTAGTAGATAAGGTAGGTATATTGCATATTGGTTCGTCGGTAGCCTGGAGGCAGAGTCTCGGTCTCATGCACATGAGGTTTGCGGTTCCATACCAGGTGACGGCAAACTCTCCTTTCACGACACAAGCTTTTAGTTTACTGTGAAAGGTTTATAAGGTTGTATTTGGGTATCTTTTTTAAAAAAAAAACTTTTCTATCACAAGTACAGTAGGTACGTATAGGCTTATTATTTCGGCTGAAAATAGGTAGTTATATCATTATTTAGTAAACACATTTGCATTTATAATTATATACTTTTAGGAAAACGACTTCCATAAAGTTTTTTTCACTCACAGTTTTATGTCAATTAAGAGTTGGTACCTTTTGTTATCATTCCAGCATTTTGATTTACCTACCTAGATTTTTAAGAGATATAAACTTTTTTTTTTAAATAAAAAGGTTGGTTTACATTTAGTCTGTTTTTCACTACTCCCTATACCCTATCAGTCTTTTAAAATTTTCGTTTTTGCTACAGTGCATGTCCTCGGTCAAATCCTCAAAGATAGTGCCTTATATCTGACATATTATACTATGAATAGAGAAATAATTATTATGTCTAGGTATATTTAACAAATTAAGAAACTTATGAATTTCTTCTATCTATCACTCTACTATAATTGTATATTAAATTATTTTGATATCGAAACCCAAATCAATATTTCAGATTCGGTATCAAAACATTTGCCTGCATTAATTAACCAAAGATAATACTAGTTTGCTGCCAACTTCGACATTATTTTGTTTTGTCAGCAAATACTTTGTGTTATAAGAATACTCACTGTCTGCTCGTCTGTTTGTGGTTTTCATTCATAGTTTGTTAATATAATTTTTTATTCTGTGTAGTTTTTTTTTAATTTTATGTAATTTTATCAAAAATATTACATAATTATGTTGGTTCACGTATAGAAGCCCGTATGACTATGAGCAAATTGCAACTTTTATTATTTTTAGATCGGAATCAACGATGAATATGTATGTACGAAGTAAAAGGTACTCTTGTATTCGACAAGTACATTTTTGGAACATGTAATAAACACAATACAATAAAAGATACATAGCGTAGGTATACCTAATTGACGTAGAGTTTGTATGCGTGCTGCGTTGGATTCGCTCGGATACCTTCAAAGGAAACAATGGTTTTTCGTGCATCGCCGTTGACCCGTAGGTAGGTATGGCAACTATTACAATAGTGAAATAATGCATGCCATTAACGGGACTAGTTAAAATAAAAGTGTGTCGATGTTGCAATGATCCACCGCGTGCACTCGGTTCATTCACATATATAGGTACATTTAATAAACTGTTCAACATTACGTATATATTATTATACCTATATTATATTCTCACTACTATTGCTATTCCTCATATAAACTATTATTTCTTAAATGTGCTCGTTCAATCTTGTTAACATACTAGTTCAGTTTTAGTTATGTAGGTACTTACTAAAGAAAATTTACATTTTATGGGCTTTTAATCGTTATGGCGTTGCACAACTTTTAAATAATAACTATGATTATGATTTAAATTAATTTCAATTATTTTTTTAATGTAGGTACCTACCGGTATATGATTGTATAGAAAATTGTTTGACTAGCGCTTTTTATTTAGTGCAGTCTAATGATTGTTATTTTAAGAATAATCACCTGTTATTTTGTTGCCACTATACAACTCTTATCAAACGAATAATTTGAATAATATTCTTCAGTCGCAATCTATTTATCCACACTATTATGATTATCTTTCAAAATTAGGATACGACAGAGCAAGTGGAATAATGAATAAACAAGAAATTCAGAAAAAAATGGCATACCTCAGTCTTAAAAGTCATAATTATGAAAAGGCACCTATGCATACACAATTAGTTAGGTACTTCAAAAAAAAAAAATTCAATATACGTACAATGAACAGAGTGACGCGATTTCTTTATGAATATTTCCAGAAATACTTTTTGCACGGTTTTAATATCATAAGCGTAAGGTACATAACATTTATGAAAAAACATTCGTTGATGTCTAACGAAACTTCCCTTCGTGTAGAGCGGAACGGGGCGGTATGTCAGACGTAGAACTTCAACTATAGGGAAGTTAGTGTGAATCAAATTAAGTCAACGAATGGTGTTGGCGGCATGAGATGGCAACTTGCAATTACATTATTCGAGTATCCACTTATAATGGAGATCTATTGAACTTCTCTCTTATGGAGTACCTGTCAGGTAGTCACAATGGTGCATGGGCATTATTATTTTACGGATACAGTTCGTGATTATGCAGGTACCTTCAATAGCAACTCAAGCAATCTTTTGTAATGTTACTCTTTCACATCTGATAACATTAGACGAAATACAGTTATTTGTGAGAATAATATCAACTGCTGTAATTACTAATGTGTTTGCAAGTAAATAACTACTTCCTTTGTTCACTGCAACCAGCAGGGCTTTTTTAATATATTTGAAACTACTATTGAGTTATTATTCATTTCTGCTGCTAACAGCTTATTCAGAGTACCACAAGATAATTGTATGGGTACATCGATCATCTCTCACAATATTCCAATTAAACCTACCGTCGATCTGCATTTCATATATTCGTTAGAGAGGTCAATACTTTTATATAAATATATATGTATTTAATACAGATACATAAACTAACTTTTGTGGTAAATTTACTCGAAAAGTTGATACTTAAGTAGGCGTATTATTCACATAACACAACTACATTATAAGGTTTTCAAACTGAAATAATTTACTAATGTTATAATAATTAGAAACATGCATGGATCAACTGTAAGACATTCGGAATCTATTAAGAATTTCTTGACTTAATCAACTTAAGTATGGACTTCAATAAATTTATTACCTTAATTAAATTGTGGATATTAATATAAAAATTTGGTGACATTGATGTCAATATGGTATTTGTGAACGAGTTTGCAATAATATTGCATTCGCCTATTGTGCAAATACTAGGTGTATAGTGACTATACAAAATTACGTAAAGTCACTATACACCATACAAATTACGTATACACTGTAATATACACTGTATACGTAATTTGTATGTGTCCGGCGTCCAATGGACATTTTGTGTCAAAAAAATATGTGAAATATATTTGACTAAGCTGAAAATAATATAAGAATAGAAATATGTAAAATAACAGAAAAGGGCAGTTACCATTTAAATAAAAATATTTATTGGGAACAATGGTTGAGTCCATTTATTTATAATTTGACACATTGGCATTGAACTCTTGCATGAAAATTAAGTATAAGTTTTGCAATTTAATATCATCACTAAGTACAATGTAAATTGGACAAAATAAGAATAATATAAACACATTTAACGTATTTATATTTCTTGCAAAATTTTATATTTCACGTTCACATTATGTAACTAACGACTTCTTAATGTAATGTTTATGTAAAAATATTCTTCCCGCTCATTAATGTTAAAAGAAGACACTCTGTTTTACGTTTTATTAGAATGTAATCTTTAACAAAATACCTAAATTCTTTTATATACTGTATTATGATAATGAAGTATAATTTTCTAATGATTTTGCGCTAAGCAGCAATCAAGTGTTAAACAGGTTGTATAATATTATCAATTTATATTTACAATAAATGTATAGTAATGAATTATTTTATGATTAATTTAAGGAACATAGAATATTTTATAAGAGAGTAAATTTAGTTTTTGAGATAAACTGGCTTTCTGTGTATTAATTTTATTTATTTAATTGCATTTTTCTATCAAATTGTGTATTGTGATCAATATCCAGTAAAGAATGAATAAATAAATTAAGTGTTGCACCATACATAGACATATTTAACTAATAATTATTGATTTGATTGTGTAACTGCTCTGTTGATTTTCATGATGTGCAAGAAGAATAAAATAAATAAAAGAATGCGTAGAAATATAGTCTATTATCTGCTTGCTATATATTTATTTGCAACTATAGTTACGTTTTATCGCGCATAATTTAACGAAGACTAGAAACTAAAAAAAATATGTTATAAGCCCGATCGTATCGTGGGGCCAAAACAATTTTTCATATTTTGTTTTCTTGTAGTGGTCGGTTTTGACTTAATGCAGATATAAAAGATATATGCAATTCTTAGTATAAGTGGGAGGGAGATGTTTTGCATCTTCAAGTTATAGGATGAAACACCAAATATTTATTGTTTTGTTGTTAATTCTAGAATCTACTTTCTGAGAAAACTGGTGCTGTGTGAGTCTAACTAGTCCGTGATTTAAGTTGTTTTTTATACGGATTATTTAATGTAATAATTAATGCCTAATTAATCATAAACATTAATCAAGGATCCGTAACCTATGCACAAAATCTTTTGACCATACAGGAATATATAATACAATGAAAACAATACAGTCTCTTTAAAGTAAAGCGATAATATTATTTGTAATAAAATAGTCGAGGATTGTTGAATAAAATATTAATCAAGTGTTCCATTTTATATATTATAATAAGCTCATTTCTTCACCAACACTGTCGTTCAAATATATAAGCGCCCACTGTACCCCGTTGTGATTTCACACAAGTCTACGCACATTATTATTTTGTATAGTGTAGTATGTAGGCACTCAGGTATATCATTATACGATTATCTTTGGTCAGATGCCAAAAGAGAAAACTTGACACGCTGCGCTTTATCTATGGTAGTTTTTCGCCGATGCCGTTATTGTGAAATTATTGTTATTATGATGATGTTCCTTCATTGCAGGTGTGTTGCGTAGAAAATGTTGACGTCAGGTACCTACCTGCCTGCCTATCTAATACATATTAGATATATATGCGGAATGTGCACTACCTATGTATTATTATAACTACCTACAACGTCTATTATATATGCGTGGCCAGTAGTCATAAAATGTTCGAAAACTGAACGGGAAATATTTTTTTTGTTCTTTTTGATGTTACATTTTGTATTACACTAATTTAGACTGATGATGTTCCGCTGCAGTTTCATAATAAAGCATTATGGTATATATATATAACGATTTTGTTATTTGGATTAGGTACTTTTGAATTAATTATAAGGTACTTTTATTCCAGATCTATAGATACACCTTACATCATTGAGTTTAGTCGAAAGTTCTTTTATTACTACATTAATCATTGCATTCGACTCATATTTTTTGCTAGTATTCAGAAGTTTTCTATTTATTTATTAAAGATTAATTTATTCAATTTATTAAAAAGATATTGAACTTTACCAGGTCGGGATTTGGTTTAAGTTTAATTTTATTTATTAATCGCTTTTAATTGATTTTATTCTGGAACTGTAATAACTGTCTGTAACTTTATTACTTATATATAAAATAGCTTTTCTGTCGTAAAATAAACAATAAAGTTCTGTTGAAATTACAAATCAAAAGAGGGTGTATTTTTGCAGGTAAATGTATTTTACCCATGGAACTTGTATTGATACTATTGAAAAACTAAGATTGATAGTTGAAATAAATGTGTGGGTGTTTCGAACAATTATTATATTTATTAAATACCTAGATCTTGAGTACCTATTTAGTGTAATAATATAATTTACTCATCTATGAGTCATCTCGTGTGTTATTTATTATCTAATATATGTTTAATACGCGAAAAAATAGGTCATATTTTCATGACTTATCTGGCCTAGTGTTTTTGCGATGTTACTTACTTTTTTCTTATAATAATAGAAGATTTTTAAGATTTCACTAGTTATATTATGGTAATAATTACACTAACTTTTTTAGAGTATTAATAAGTATGTTCCTTTATACTGTCGAATAAACAATATTTAAAACTAACTTTAAATATCTTATCTATTGTATAAAATATATTATTATTCAATAGATTTCTACAGATATTAAATCGTGAGTTATTTGACGCACCTACGAGGGCGGATTGATAAGTCCGGTAAAAATGAAACAAAGACTTACTTTTATGCTAGTATCACTGCTTCATCCATTTTTACCTGACTTATCAATCTGCCTAAGTATGTATGTCTTGAGAGTGAGATATGACACAGAAGTATGCCACAATATTTCCACTATGGTCGCGGTGACACGGGGGATGCAAGGTCCCTTGACCTTTATTTAAAAAAAATACTTACAATGGGCATTATTCTGGTATAGGTATACCTAAAATGAATTAAGAACGATAGGTATATGAATTTATTATTAAGCTCTGACGTAGCGTCTATCTATATCATGATATCAACATTAAATATCCTAATCTATATAGAATCAATAGTATTTAAACTCTGATTAATTCTTACCTACGAGTGGTTTTAGTACAAACTATTATCTAGCAATAGATAAGACATGTATGTAGGCTAACTTTTTGCATGAGAATTGATTCACATATATTATTTGTGTATTTACATAGGTATTTCAAACTCGGTATATAGTGAATATATAAGAAGCAATGGGGAACATGCATGTGTGAGGAATATGAATAAATGTTATCAATTCATATTAATAAATATACGCTGATCACGAATATCTTAATAAGAAACGATAAAATAAAACTTTTCATTCATTATTTTAATTTGAAAAAAAACATATTTTCTGTAATTGAATTATCTATCACGTTGTGACGTCGCTAGGCGCTATGTTGTATTGGCACACATTTTAGTACTGTTTCTAGTGGCTGATGACTTCAAACAGTGCTCCGCCACGAGTGGTCCTTTTTGCGCCGAAGTGCGAAAATTGCTTTTTTAAATGGTGATAAAAGCCTTAAAAATGCACATCAAAAATATAAAAAGCACCATATTTTTTTAAATTTTCTGTAGGTACTATTTTTGGAGCTGATTTTTTTTGTGAAAGTTCCCCATTTGATTCTGTAAAGAAATGATTATTAAAGGCATAAGAATTAGGTAGGCTTAGGTATAAGTAGGTACCTATTGAATTCATTTTGATATTTGCGAATATCCTTAGAAGTATGCCTTAGGTCATCTCTTTGAGAAAATTTAAATAAATGTATAATTACATGTGAAATAAATGTATATGACATCTCTGTAAAAGAAAATCTATATTGAGTTGAAACATTGATTTCATTGTAGAATTTTATGACAGCTTATGAACGAACTATTTACCTATGTACACTGTACTTTAATCTGTTTAATTGTTTTCCCGTTTGATTAATTTTATAAAATGTAGAAACAAATATAATATATTATATTAATTTATTAACGTCTTGTTTGGTTGTATTTAAGTATCCGATACCATTGTCATGTGGGAAATCATTTACCTGCAGAGCATTATACAACAACATTTTATAGGGTGTTTA